>APFE030283940.1:63633-104499 GCA_000404065.3 Pinus taeda | reverse complement strand
CCGGCATTCGTGTCGATCCTTCGAAGGTCGAAGCTATCATCAAATTGCCTCCTCCTTCGAGTCTTTGCCAACTCCAAAGTTTGCAAGGGAAAGCAAACTTTTTACGTTGATTTATCCCTAGCTACACCGAGATCACAAAGGGTTTTACACGGTTGTTGAAACAAAATACTTCATTCTTTTGGGACGAGATCGCTGAGAAATCTTTTGATGCGTTAAAACATGCGTTGACCCATGCACCGCTATTGCATCCTCCGAACTACAACCAGGACTACTTCTTGTATCTCATTGTTTCCTATTCCACCATTGGAATGGTGCTAGTTCAGGAAGATGAATTTGGTATGGAACATGTGATATATTACCTTAGTCGAACGTCAAATCCAACTGAGCTAAAATACTCACATGTGGGGAAATTGGCATTGGCAGTTGTTCAAGTTATCCAACGTTTTCGTCATTACACTTTACTACGCAAAACTACGGTCATTTCTGATTGCAACCCTATGATCTATATTTTGACCAAGCAATTACTGGGCGGAAAGTACTCCAAATGGATTGTCATCAGGAGTTTGACTTGGAATTTGAAAATTCCAAGTCCAAGAAATCTTTAGTTTTTGCGGAACTAATGTGAGACTTCCCGCGTGTTGATACAGAAACTATGGCGGAGGAGCCCATTGTGGACGAATACTTGTTTCTGATCAGCACTTTAGATCTGAGGTATGGAGATATCATCACTTATCTCCAAATCCAAACCTTTCAGCCAGATCGTTCACGATCCGACCGTCGGAAAATCCGATTCCAATCCCAACAATTAAAAATTGTTGGAGATACTCTTTATCGTCGTGGGGTAGACTCTATTTTCCGACGTTGTTTGACTCAAGAGGAAACTGAAAGGGTCTTAAATGAATGTCACTATGGAGCGTGTGGTGGTCATATGTCTGGGTATGCCACTGCCCAAAAGATATTGCGCACACGCTATTTCTGGCCATCTTTGTTTAAAGATTGTATTACTGCGGTCCGAAAATGCCACAATTGTCAAATTTTTGATCGAAAGATGCACGCTCCACCTACCCCTCTTCACCCTATAATTTCCGTTGGTCCTTTTGCCAAATGGGGTATCAATTTTATTACATGTAACCCTCACTCGGCCAGGGGGCATGCATATATTATCCTTGTAGTAGATTATTTTACCAAGTGGGCCGAGGCGATGCCTACATTTGAGGCAGACGGCAAAACAGCTGCAATTTTCGTATTCAATCATATAATTGCTAGGTTTGGTGTTCCACAAGCGATTATCACTGACCATGGGCGTCATTTTCGAAATGTTATGATGACAAAACTTATAGACCAGCTTGGCTTGCGTCACGACAGTTCAACTCCTTATTATCCACATCTAATGGCCTGGTTGAAGCCATCAACAAAGTTTTATTCATCATGATCCGATGAATCATTGGGATTCATCGGTCGAATTGGCATAACATGTTATTTTCAGCGCTGTGGGCGTACCGAACCTCAGTCAAAACATCAACAGGGTTCACTCCTTTCCAACTAGTTTATGGTTTGGAAGTTGTGTTACCTATTGAGTGCGAAATCCCGTCATTGCAAATGGAAATCGAATTAATTCCAGCTACTTCTGAAGAGGAAAGATGTTTATTATACTTAGCTTAGCTAGATGAGAATTGCCGCGATGCTGCATTAGCAATCGAATCTCATGCCAAATGTATTAAAGCTCAGTATGATCGAAATGTGACCCCTCAAAATTTTTCGGAAGGAGATCTAGTCCTTTTGTACGATCAAGAAAATGATAAATTAGGTGCTAGAAAATCCATGCCTATGCCGCATGGTCCCTTTATTGTCAAGCGAAAGCTAGCGAAAGGAGCCTATGAATTGGTAGACTTTGACGGGGTCTCTTTAGGTAAACCCAAAAATGGTCTTTACCTGAAGAGGTATTATGCTTAAAACGAGTGTGGATATTTTTTAGTTAGGTTAGTTTTTCTTCTAGCTGGTGTGTTTTAGATTAAAGTGTGCATAGCTTAGAGATTGAGTTTTCCGTCATTATTCCTGCTTATCTTGGTTTTAAGTTTGATGTCGCAGATGTTGACGCCTCTCCAAACATATATTGGTTTCACTGATGGCACTTGTCGTAGTACACAGAATATTTCTTCCGCAGCTTGGGTTATCTATTCGCCCTCTAACGAGTTGGTATCTATGCATGGGCTAAGCCTCGGTCAAACAACGAACAACATTGCAGAGTATAGTGCAGTGGTTGAGTTATTACCTAAATCTATTTCATTTGGGATTTGGAGTTTGATAGTGAGGTTAGATTCTGAACTCGTTGTATTACAGCTTAATAGAGTATACATCATTAGAAATCCATTTTTATTAAGATTATTTTTGAGAGTGCGTCTCTTAGAACGTGAATTTGACTATATTGAATATCAGCATATTCCAAGATCTTTAAATACATTATCAGATGCAATTGCTTCTCAAATGTTAAGTAGACATGTGCAATAATCATACAAGTAAATTTAAAAACATTCCATAAATGTTTAACAAGACAAGCTAGTAATAACGATTTCATATATATAGGAGTGTGTCAAAAAATACATCGACCTCGATCATAGGTTGAAAAACACCTTATGATCGGCAAAAATGATAGATACAAAAAGCAAAATGTCATGTGTGACTACAATAAGCGATCATCCCATCACTTGTGATGATCTCGATATGAAACCACTGCACAGGCCACCTTACAAAGGAACTTCCTAAAAGGTCCAGGGACTCCAATCACATAGCACTGAAGTCAACGAGGGATGTCATCTATGCTGGTCTCGGGAATGTCCCCTGTTAGGCACTCTAGATGGCTCTCCAACTCGGCCAAAGTCTCTGCTAATTCGTCCTGTGGGGCTGGAGTCGGTGCAACTAGTTGTTTTCTCTCGAAAGGCCGGAGAGCGAATGGTCGCTGTGGCCACACATCTACATTTTGAAATTATTACTATCAGTTTTGAGATGATATAAAAAAAAAAAAAATTAACATTAGGAAAGTGTTGAAAATTATTTTACCTGAGTCGTCCCACTGCTCTCCTGGAGGAAGAGCCATCTCTGGGTCTCCAGGAAAATCAACCCCAGCATAAGGGAAGTCCTGAATAGAAAAAACATGGTTCTCCAACCATTGGAAATACTCAGGTTTGAACCGAATGACCTCGGTCCCCTTGTCAGGATGACGGGCCATGACTACAACCCATCGCATCAGTTTGGGCTCTCGAGGAAGCCCAGCTCCGACTGTAAGTTGTTGCGGGATAAGCACAGGAATCTTCTCCAGGCCAAAACTCACGACTAAAGCCCCATAACCAAAAGTCTTCAGTCGTCCGCTCTTGGCCCTGGTCAATTGGCCCTTCACATTGGCCAACACAGCATCGCACTAGTTGAAGATGGTGCCCTGAAAGCAATCAACTACCATACGCATCTGGGATCTGGTGGCAACATGTAATGCGGCAGCTCCGCAAAGTCTAGTAACAGTGAATGCAATCACCATAAGCTCAGGACGGGATATGGTCTTTATGTCTATCCCTTTGTCTCTAGTCTGGTGGTTGCAGTACTCTAACCAGAGGCTATCGATAGACTGGACACCTGCCCTAGTCCCAAAAAGAGTCAAGTCAACACCTCTCTTAGGCAATCCAGTCAAGAAATATATATCCGCCAGCTTGATTTAGAGCTGGTGGCCGCCAATAAAGAAATGCTGGTCCTGAACGCTCCATCTGTCAACCATCCACTGTAAGAAATCCACCTGAGCCCTCATGCCAGGAATGACCCAGTATTTGTACAAGCCGCACGCCCTCAAAGCATCAAGTGAAGGTTGATGATTCCATGCGGCAGCATCCACGTCCTCGTGCTCTCGTTCGTGCCAATCTAGCATGATGTACTACCTGCATCAAGTATAAGGATAAATTAGAAGGCTAGAAAAACTTTTCATTGGTCCATTTTTTGAGGATTTTTGGGTTAAAAACCCTTGCAGCGGGGCCCGCACACTACATGTTAGACACAGTGCATGGGACCGCACTTTGTCTACATGGAAGGTGCGGACCCCAAGCTTTTTCCCAATGGAGAAAAAGTCGGGGTGCGCAGGTTCGCAGTGGTGAGCCTGCGTACCTCGAGTGCAGGTTTTTTGCCTAAAATCCCTCCCAAAAAATGAAATGAAGGACTAAAATGAAAAATGAAATGGTTAAAAATGAAGAGGAGGATGATGTGGATTACCTAGAGAAGACGGTGTTCGATTCCGACAGTTGGATTTTCCGCAATCTTCACGGGAAGCTTTTAGAGCAAAAGCACTATTTTCTCACCCAAATCACAAATGGTAAAAATGAATGGTAAAAGCCCTTTCTATAAGTTTTTTGAATAAATAAATTGCAAATTTGTTTATGTTTCACTTTGAAAAGGTATTCTTGCAACATTTTTATCTCTTTCAAACAGGTATGAGTAATGTTTGTGTTTTTGTGCAAGATAACAGGATTATTCAGGTGAAATCTATCATTTTCAGCTAGAGTCACCTTTAAGCTCTTTTCTGACTCCTAAAAAATGAAAAGATTGCTGAGTTTTTTCTTTTAAGCTCGTTAAAACGAAATTAAAAGACAGTCCATTTACAGCTCTTTTCCGACCGTAAAAACATAAAAAGATTGCGGGATTTTTGTCATTTCAAATTCAATATTGGTTATAAAATGATGTGTCCTTGATTGCTTTTTTACTTTTTTGGATCAAAGACACTAATAATGAAAAGTACTCCTTGGTCGTAAAAGATCAAGCGGTTCTCTCAAGTATTATTTTATACCTTTTCAGGCTTGGGAGACACAAATTTATGAAAAATTCAACCCTGGAGTCTTCTTAAGTTTTTTCAGACTCTCTAAAAATGAAAAACGCTGAGTTTCTCCTATACTGGACTCGTTAAATTTCGACAGTAAAGGACCTGTTCAATTACAAACAGGAATGGACCACTCCTTCTTAGGGTTTGAATTTAAACTAAGTTGGACTCACCTGAAGGGTGAGCTTACAATCAAGCATATGTTATCCTCCTCAAGCTTGTAAAAAATAAAGAGGTACTTGCCAGAAATGGTGGGGGAAAAGAGAGAAAAGTAAGTCTGTTTGTCACACTTTATAACCACTCTTGAACACAACACTTTCATTCACCTCCGTTGGGAAATCCTTTACCTAACAGTTGATCAAACCACATTGAAAGTCTTCAACCGGTTTCTGGGTATTAACTTTGGGTCAATTATCACCAAACCATCTGTCATGTCGTTATGTGTTCAAGAGGTCAGTGCAAATAAGCCATTCATATGCAAAATGTCTATCATCCATCTTGACCATCCCTGAGTCAGTCCTTGCAACTAAATCTCTTCAGCTTGATCTCTGATTTCGTGTTGTGGGCTTGCCTACGACGGATCGCTTTCTATCGACTTCAACTCATTATCTAGAAAGATGATCTAGGAATCGTCAGTACCTTGAGATCTGCATGCCTCAATGGCAGGTTTCTCGCCTTTGACGACAGTTTACATCATTGACTTTTGATCAAAGGATTCCGTGACATGTTCGACATCAACACATCTTATCACATTTATGGATTGTATTGAGTACTTTGAGATCCATTGTCATTATTGGTGGTTTCTCTCACACTTGTTAACAGTTTACATCATTGACTGGTAATCAAGCGGTTTCTACCATGTTCGACTTCGACACATTCATTCGCATGGATAGAATTGTATTGTTTCCGGAAGTAGAAATGAAGACCTTGGATCTAGTTTCCACAATCCAGGCTGTGAGGAATTTTGAATTCATTATACTATGGACTATTCATAAACAGATGGATGTGTCCATACTGTGTCCACATGTGTCTGTACTTATGATGTGTTACAAGATCATTCCTATATCAGAGCAGTAGTTAGTCTTCTAGTCAGTTTTCAGTCTCTTAGTCAGTTTTTATCTGAGTATGGGAATGCCTACCTCAGCGATGATATAATCTCATATATATATTTTGCATTGAATGATTTTACAAGTTCCGACCGGGCTCTCCGCAAGATGATCCTCGAAATGATAAAGTACTTCACTCTTCCTAAATGATAAATGAAATCCTCATATACTACAAACTTCGCACTTTAGGGGGCAATCTGTTACACAAAATATCTTCACCTTAATTATTTGCAGTCGGTATGGGTCTATCACCACCTATACCAGCCTCCTAAGCAAGTCTCAGACCTCCGCTCTTCACTCTGGTTCCGAACTTTCTCTCACTTTTGCCTACGGGCCCGCACCTTTTGTTCAGAATACCTGCGTACTTATACGCTCTGTATGTGAAGGGGAGGGTGCGTACCCCTGTGAAAGTCAAAAGGTGCAATTTTTATCTTAAAAAACTCACTTTGGGTTAATTCTAGAGGTTTCTAGAAGGAATTTTGACGTGGATTGTTCGCTCCAAAGTGGTTCATGCATCCCAAAAGAGAAGGAGCTAATCCCTTGTTAGGAGGAGCTTTCCCTTTGAAGGAGGATTATATCCCTTTGAAGGAGGACATAGTAACTGCCCTCCATTGCACTATAAATTGAGGCATTGGGTTTGTGGCTAGAGAGGTTAGAAGCTGAACATTTTTTAGGGTAAATGCTGGTGAAATCAAGACTTCCTATTTGAGCTTAAGAGGAGAGATCACATACCTTTTTGGCTTCATTGGGGAGTGAGTGAAGCTTGTCAAAGTAGAGGAGACTTCTTGTTGGACCCTGGGAGGAGCTTGTACAGCGTCAAGGCAAAGGTTGTAAAGTTCTTCTTCTTTTGAATTAATACAATCAGGCTCATTTTTCTAAACAAGTATCTCATGTTATTTGTTTCATGGACTCCTTGACTTTCATGTTAAATATGTTTTATAATACTAGTTATTCAGGTGCTATTTAATCGTTTGCCTTGTTTGTGTTTGCAAGCTCCTGACAAAGGAACTTACTTGGATCAAAGGAGTGAAGGCATCCCCAAACTTGCGTTGGACATAAGGTAGGCCTTAAACACACTTGTTTGCCATTATTTATAAAAGCATATTTAGAGAAAGATAGTGTCTGGTTGGTTTGCTTGTCATTAGGTCTTCTTTAGATTCTAGGAAGGTCTATCTTGTCCACAAGATCGACTCATTCCGCGTGACAGCTTCTACTTGTCCGTTGGACTGTGGGTAGTATGGTGATGCAAACTCAGGAGAGAAACCAAGGTGTTGGGATAACTCTTGAAATATTTCATTTTCAGAATGTTTACCGTGGTTTGAAACCAACTCCTTGGGAATATCAAACCGGGTTATGACATGGTTGACGAAAAATTGTGCGGCAGTTTCGACACTATTATTATATGTGGGAATTGCTTCTGTCCATTAGGTGAAATAGTCCACAGTGATCACAATGTATTTGTGGTTTCCTAATGACGTGGGTTTACAGGTCATGAATTTGATGCCCCACTTACAGAAAGCGTTAGCCATTATGGCTAGATTTAAGGGAGCATGTGGTCCTCATGATTTATGAATGTACCATTGGCATCGCTCACATCGTTTAACTACTTTTATGCAATCGTTGAAGAGGGTAGGCTAGAAATAACTTGCACGAAATATTTTTTTGAAAATGGCCATCCCTGAAAGGCGACTGCCGCAAACCCCTCTACAGAAGTCATTTAATTATTTCTCAACTTGTTGGTGATCAACGCATCAACGTAGGATGGTGTTGATGCCTCATCGATAGACGACACCCCCCAATAGGAGATAGTAGGGTGTTTGCTGGCATATGCACCTCGAATCATCATGAGTAAGCTCAACTTTGAACTTTTTTGTTCGTAAAAAGGGGAGGATATCGTCATACTAGGGGTTGTCCATTGATACTAAAAATAGATGTTCATCAGGAAGAGCCTCATTAATGGGAGAGCCTCAGATATTTTTTGGTAATTCTGTGATGAACTTAGCAAGGATGAGTGATTTTTTCTCTTAGGGGAGTTAAACTGTAGATCAAATTCTTGTAGAATAAAAATGCATAGAGCATACTTGTGGTTCATCATACAATAAGTGAGCAGATACCTCATGGGGTTCATGGTTCCTATTATGGTAGTGGTTCGAAGTATGATATAATGTCAAAGATTTTGTTAAGGAAGTTTTTTCTTCGTGCTCAAACTTCAACACGGGCACGAATAATTTCTTGCTAACGTAATTAAATTACATGCTCCTTGTTGTCTACTCCATCTTGGACTAATACCCCGATGATGGCTACCTTTTATGTGGATAGGTATAGGGTATAGTCTTTTTTGTAACTCAAAAAAGACTTGGGATAATGCATCTTTTAAAGCGATGAATTATTTTTGAGCTTGATCATCCCACTAGAAGGGAATATCCTAATGAAGGAGGTGCAAGAAACCTTGAGTGCAAGTAGCATAATCGAGTATAAAGAGTTGTAAGAAATTGGTCTTACCTCGCAAGCTTTGTAATGCTTTTAATTTTTTGGGGGGAGGTATGTTTTTAATCATTTGGACTTTAAGAGGGTCGACTATGATACTTGTTGGGAAACTATGAAACCCATTATTCTTCCAACGTTGACACAAAATACACACTTGAGAGGGTTCAAGCATGGGTTATATTATCGACATCTTTGAAAAACAAGCGGAGGTCCTCTAAATGGTTGGCACGTTTTTTGGAACATATTGTAAGGTCATCCATATATGTGAGGATGAGATGAGCTAAATCATGGAAACTGTAGCTCATGGCTCATTGGAAGGTGGCTTCAGCATTTTTCAGACCCAAAGGCATAACTTCTTATGTAAATGTACCTCAAGGGGTTGTCAATGTGGTTATGTACTCATCTGTATGGAAAATCTAAATTTTATTATACCCATAGAACCCATCCACGAAGGATAAGACCTCATGATTAGCGCAAGCATCGATGACTTGGTTGAACAACTTTGGGTAATTATCTTTAGGGCATGCTTTATTAAGATCCCTAAAATTATTAAAAACACGGATGGTTCCCTTTTTTCTCATGATGGGTATAGGGTTAGAAACCCAATATGTTTAAGAAATAGGGTAGATAAACCCATATTTGTGGAATTTATCAATTTCCTATTTGACTGTTCTTGGCTTAGAAAGATGTAATTGATGTTGTTTTTGTTGGATGGGATGGGTGCCAACCCATCTGTCAATGTGATGTTCCACTATGGTGGGACTGGCTCCTGGAATCACTGACTAATTCCATGTAAAAATATCCCTGTATTCTTTGAACAAGGATGTATATGCAGTTATTTCTTCTAGAGACCATGCTGCCCCTAGGGACATCTCTTTGAATTTTCCAGTTTTTCTTGAAATGTTCACCTAGATGGTAGGTGAAATGTTGGACATGTTCCCTTCCTCAAATTAATCAGTTGTGGGGATAGGATTTTTGAAGCAAATTGACCTTTCCTAGCAAAAGGAAATATTTTGATTCAATGGCATAGATATCATGAGTTTGTTCGCTTTTGGGAACACATCTTTTTTCAGGTAAAAAGTAATGAATTGTTGGCTTAGTGGGACCTAACCTAGGTTCAGAGTTAGTTGTACCAAACAAATCCCTACACTACTAGCCCTTCCAGCATCAATCTATGAAGCGCATACTGAACTCTCATCCGAAGCAATATGGGGAGATGTTCGAACCAAGTTTCTGCACCCAGAGATCAGTGTGATATCATTTTGTGCCCTAGATATGTCTTCCCATAGATTGATAAGCCCTTATGGCTTATTGATGTAACTTCCTTTAATCAACCTCTAGACCTCCACGAAGGTCTACAACTAGCTTTTGTGGACCCTGAACATGTGAATTAGCTACTTATGTGCATCATAGATTACTCTTAACCCATTATTTACTCAGATCTACTTAATTGTTCAATATTTTTGACATACAACGATATAATCTTCATGTAAGCACTTAACATCAATTGTGTTCAGATAATAATATAGATCTAGTAAAGCTGCACGTCAATACATCATTATTTCACAAAACCATCATTTATGATAACATAAAATGCATTCATTCATAACAGAAGTAAAGAGATAAAACACGGGAACTTCAGGAATAATCTTCTTTTATTGATATTCAGTTAAGCTTACAGACTCAAGACTTCCCTACGCACTCAGTTGTGAACTCTACTCTAGGCCTCTGCGCGCTCAGTTGAAGAGCCTTTCTTCTACCTTATGTGCTAACTTAGACTCCTTCTATCATACCCATAGACAACTTCTATTCTTCTTTATGCCTTAGACTCTTTGAGGCACACCTATTTATACAATCCCATGGTTTGCATAACATGGGTAGATCTTAAAAATCCAACTCAACTTACATAAAATAGGGTAAAACCCTTTTTGACTCTTTAATTAACTACGAACTCCGCGACCACAATTTGTGGAAAATTTACATATTTATACATCAAAACTTGGGCTTTTTACCTAAATTTTACCCAGGGGATGCCATCCCAATAGGCCCCCAACACAAATATCATGACTCCCCTTCGAGTCACTTGGCTTGCGTGGAGATCTTGTTGTGAAGATCCCCCAACTCCACTTGGGTAACTGCTACTTCATCCATCCTCTACATGGTTGCCTACTTGAATTGTTCAACCAGCTGCACTACAACTTTGCCAACTTTTCCTATATGTTGGTTGAGACTATGTAGGCTTCATCCAACCAAGGCCCCAACCTGGCCTTAAGGACTACCTCTTTCTTCTATGTCACTTCCGCCTGTGTAAGGAGTTGCTTAGCCTCCTGTAGCTTAGTGAGGCGCTATGTTGTAGCAATGGTGCATGTCATCACGCTTACTTTGTTGTATTGTTGTTGGAACTTGCAGACCTCTGTATTTAATACCTGTAGTGTGGAATATCCCTATAGGTTCGTCACTACTTCCATAGCCTGCTCAAACAACACTATGCAGTCCACAACCATAATATCCACCGTAGCGACTCCATCCTTAACAACGTCTTCATGTTGTTCCCTAACCTCTGGCAGGGTTGAAGGTTGTGACTTCAACTCTAGTTCAACGATTTTCATGTTCAACTCAAACTCAACTTTGGCCACCTCTACCCTAACATTGCCCACGCCCACAACAAGTGTTTTCATCTTGGCCTCCATAGGTGGCTCCTCAGGTATGTGCAACTCTGGCACTGTCATGCATGCTTCTGCCACTACGGCCGCTAACCGAGCGCTTTGCGCCTAGATGGTTTCTTTTGATTTCAAGGCCTCTATCTTCTCGGTGAACATCTACTCGTTGTTCACTCGATATTCACTTATGAGGCTGAGGGCATGCTACTCCTGTGCTCTTAACTCTGCCATCACACCTATCTATACCATGTGAAGATACTCATTTGGGAGCGTAGTGAGGTTAAGTCTGATGTTCTTTAAATAACTCATGATGACCTTGTCATCAGCCGACTCCATGCTTAATTATCCTTACGGTAGTGTGACTACCCAGAGATCTAGTGATCTGACCATCTCTACTTCTTGACTGGTCCAAGGTACCAACCTTGTCTATGCGGCGCTTACATGTCATACGCCAACCTGGATCCTACTGGTTTGGATCTACAGCTCGCACAAATCCTTTTGGATAGTGCTTAGCGCCTTTTGTTTCTGATGTTTGAACTATTGTAGCAGTTTCGTTGTGGTGTCGCACACCTTATATTTGATCTTGTTGAGATTTCCTTCTGTAAGTGTGATCAAATCCAGCGATGGCTTGGTCACTTTCAACTTCTTCCGGGGCCCCTCCTTCTACCGATCCCTTTACCCTTTTATTTGGAAGGGAGTCCTCTATTCCTCCTAACCACCACCACCCTACTCTGACTACTCCTCTTCCTCCATCTGGGGTGAAGGGGACTTACCACTCTACTCAGAACCGCACTCTCCATGTTCAGCCTGCTACTTCACAGCGCACTCTTTTCCTAGCTGGGCTTTCTCTATGGCCCCTTTCCTTCATTTCTCAACCAACTGCTAGACTATCAGTTTTTCTATCTCCTTCTTTTTCTTCTCCATAGAACTCCCCACGCATTTGCTACTACATGCAGCCAGATCAGATGGAGAATGCCAATTAGTCGGCCATCACTTGAAAACCTTTTTAATAGCATCATCTATAACAAGGTAAGGTAGGTTGAACAATTTCTACTACGGATCCTTTCATGTCCTAATATAGACACAGTGGATGTTTGCCTTAAACTCTGCATATTCTAATATCTCCTCAAACACCAGTAGGGAAAACTGCAACTTTTAGTTGATGGCCATACGAAAGCTCACCTCCATCAACACCCAGAAAACTTTAGTTTCTGTGACCCACACAACGTCCTTTATCATCCAAATGGAGGCAAATTGGGCAACCTCTAGTAATCCTTTCTCCAGCGGAGGAAACTGACTATCCTCCAGCAGTTCACAAGCTACTAGCATGATGGAGAGCAACAACCACACGTAGTGGAAGGATTTTTTGTCGTCCTAAGCCTCACGACAATTCACAAATAACTTGCTACAGAGGTAGCACAACCAATTGAACTACATTCCCTTCATGCACTATTTAGCTAATGAAATTACGAGCATCGGAACCTCATCCATCCAACATTTTCTCATGACCTTTCCAGCTAATTTTTGTGTAGCAACTTTCATCGTAGGGTTCATGATGGATGTGATGGAGCACCTGCATGGTTTTTTGACCAGATTGAGTTTTTCCTTCATCTTCTCTACCAGGTTGCGCTCACTCGTCTTTCCACCAAACTCCTTGGTCGGATTCAAGCCTGAGTGGTAATAGCATGATCCGATGGATTAGCATATATGTAATCGAGATCAACGTGCTCAGTCACAAACACTCGTCATGCACCAATGTCAGGAACTTCTTGCTACAAATGAGATTGGTGTTGGAGTGGAGGTAGTGAAGCACCCACAACAGGTTCAATAACCCTAATTGGTTCACTATGCGAATCCACTCAACCGGCTCCAATGTGATGACACAGGATCCATTGTAATATACCCTCTTCATATAATTCTTCATCGCAAGGTGGGGGAACCTCTCGTGGTCCACCAAATCCAATTCTTCCATCTTTAGAAGGGGTATTCGCGTCAGCCACATTCCTTCAAATGTGATGCTCTCGAGTAGCAGGGGCATGTGAATTAGGAATTTGTCTACGTCTGGGTCTTTGGTTATCTTCAATTTTCCCTTACGTGAAGGGATATAATCCAACAACTTTGAGATAGGCTCCATGCCCTCGACATTTGTATCCTTTGTGCCCTCTTCAGACTCCAAATCTACCACTTTCCCCTTATTCTTCGTCGTTTGTTTATCTTTCTTCTAGGCCTAGGTAGCAGAGTGCTTCCTTGGTGACTCATGCACTGGCATCAACCTCTTCTACTTATCTTTCTTGGGCTTGGGGGCTTCTCTCACTGGTGTAGGCTTTGGCCGGTGCAACCTCGGCATCGTAGGCACAGCAGCCGTAGCCTCCATGCTCACAACCTCTTGAACATCTCCCTTAGATGCGACAGTTCCTCTAGTTCTTGCGATCTTGCCTGGTCTGGAAATTGTGATGAGAACAAACTGTTGCATATCCTCACGTAATTTATCAAATATAGAGCTATGCGAAAACCTAAGGATTCATAAATGATGAACAACACAGTGCAAAAATTCTAAGGATGCAAAGTGTTCTTTGTTGGATGGACACACGTAATTTATAAGCGAATATGAATTCAAATTCCACCATTCCCCCCAAAATCCATCCATAAATGCTAATTTGGCAACATAAATTCAAATATTTCATTCTTAAATTTAGCCTTAAATGTCGTGCCCCACTCCTTTTAACCGTCTCCTAGATGTCAAATCATGAATAGTGATAGTAACGGTCATTTTCTGGCTATGTTGCGTGGTATCACCGCTCATAGTGCAACTCCCTTTGCGAATCTATTGTCACTGTGACATTGCCCTCCACCACGCAACCCCTCTGTGGCATAGTTCCACCCACTAGACAATGTGGTTTATAGTCCCGCGCTCCCTTGCAACTGCCTAGAACACTAAGACTGGCATGTTGTCATCTAGTCATTGGTTTAGATCCCCTATGTATGGCTTCAACCGGCTTCCATTTACCCTTCCCGAGAATGGTTCTCCATTCAACTTTGCAAGCTAGACTGCACCACCATACGTAATTTCTTTGATGACATATGGCCCACGGCAGTGCATCTAAAACTTCCCTAGAAACTTAGCAAACTTAGTGTCATATAGTAAGAATAAATCATTTACCTTGAAGGTGTGTAGTTTAATGTGTCGACCATGCCAAGGTTTTTCACGCTCCTTTTGAACCTACTAATGGAATCCAACCAAAAGCCTATCTTCCTCGAGTTCCATTAGTTGCACGAGACATTCTTCTAAGGCTCCATGGTCTGCCATTCCTATGAAAGCCTTTATGCGTAGACTCAATATGATATATTCCATCGGCATTACAACCTATACACCATAGACCAATCGGAAAGGCATCTGACCTATTTGCATTTTGCAAGTAGTTCTATATGACCATAACACTGTTGGTACACACACATTCCAATCATCCCGCTGCACATTGCAAATCTATGTCAGTGTATTCTCTAATATCTTATTGAAAGCCTCAACTATTCCATTGGCCTGAGATGATATGGCATACTCTTCTGATGGTAAACTTCGAACTCCTTTGTCAGGGCTGACCGTTTCATTCAGAAAATGTGTACTGTGATTGCTCATCAATACCTTCAGGAAACCAAACCTGGTCAACACATATTCAAATAAAATCTTTGCCATTGTTGCCCCTATATAGTCCTTCACAGGCTGTGCCTCTGCCCATCTAGTCAAATATTATTCTATGGTGATGATGTAGCACACACCTATTTTATTTCTAGGGGGCTGAATCAGCCCTACAAAATCAATGGCCCATTTTTCAAATGGTTGTAATGACACCTATGGATTCAGAGGCATCTCATCCTTTCGTGATGGCCTACCCATCCTCTGACGTGCTTCACATGCCTTACAATATCCTTTAGAGTCTTTATGGAGCATCGGCCACCAAAACCCAATGCACAAAACCTTTTGTGCTATTGCTTTCCTTACATAATGTCCTCCCGCAGCTCCTCCATGATCTTTAGTGGGGATACTATTTCATTCAAAATCGGGCACATAACATCAAAGTATCTTGTATGGCCCCATCTTATACAATTGGACAACAGACACTTAGAAATTTGTTGTGCACACCACCACTTATTTCCTCTGCTGACTAGTGTAGCCCTCTAGAACCATTCCTATAGTCATGAAGTGGATAATGTCTGCAAAGTGACTATCCACTACGTGCACTATGAAGAGTTGTGCGTCGAGCAACCCCTCCTCCAAATTAATAGGCTATTCTCCTATCTCATTGCACGACAGATGGTCATGCCCTACATTCAATCTTCTTAACTTCACAATTACTTCAAAATTATATTCTTGAAACAACAACAGCCACCTGCATATTTCCACACCGAACACAGGCTTATTGACTAGATACTTCAATGTAGAATGGTCTATGTACATCTTGAAATGCCCGCCTAGCAGATAGTTGCTGAACTTTTGGAGCGTGCACACCATAGCCAATCCTTCGCACTCTGTTGCTGATTAATTCCTCTTAGCCTTTGGCAATTTTCTGCTCACAAATGTTATAGCGTGATCTAGTTCTCCTTCGCCAGCTTGTGTTAGAACTGCTCCCAGCACAATATAGGAGGCATCAACATGTACATCAAATTATTTCTTCCAATTTGGGAAGACCAAGATCATCACGGTAACCATTTTCCCCTTCAAGACATCTAGACTATGCTGAAATTCTTCATTCTAACATAATGTGGCACCCTTCTTTAGCAACTTTTTCATGGGCATGGTAATATGAGCATAAGCCTTGATGAATTTTCGATAATACTATATGGCCCAGTGTTGTGCACAACTTTTTAACACTACTTGGGGCTTCCAAATTGATTATTACCATGATCTTGGTAGGGTCCACCATAATTCCTTGCCTACATACCACATGACCCAATAAAATCCCAAAGTGGACACAAAACAAGCACTTCTTCAAGTTCAACGCAATCTAATACCTTTGGCACATATCTAGCATTAAATGTAGGCTATCTACATGGTTCTTGACGAGCCCAAACACTGTCTAGTCATTGACATAGACCTCCAAGAATTTGTGAATGAACTCATTGAACATCGCGATGACTGCGCGAGAGAATATTGTCGGTGCATTCTTGAGTCCAAACGAAATTATTGTATTGTGGAAATAACTCCATTCCATCGTGAATGTTGTCTTACTCATATCATCTGATGGTATCCAAAGAACCCATCAGTGAAGTAATACGCTTCCTCTCCTCCCACATTGTCCAGTACTTCATTAGTAAACAGTGCCGGAAAGGGATCAAAAACACAGGCATCGTTAAGCTTTCTGAGATCTACGTAAATCCTTATTTCATTTTTCTGCTTCTTTTCCTAAACTACTATTAGACTCACCCAATCAGGCTCCTACACAAGTTCAATAATACCTACTTCAAGCATCTTATCCAACTCCAAGCGAACCTTTTCCTTGTATTTTGGATTAAGGCGATATGGCCTCTGCTTAACAGGCTTCGCATCTAGTTTCAGAGTTATTTTCATTACTCCCAAATTGCCTATGATGCCTTTCAAGTACAAAAATTTTGTAGGGAACAAATTTTGATATTCATGGAGCAACTCAACGACTTGATCTACTATAGCATCATCCCATTAATCCTGAATCTTCACAAACTTTGGCTCCACCTTTGTGCTAATGTTTACTTGCCTAGTTTTCAATGGCACAGTGATGTCTAGATTCTCTATTAGTGGTCCCTCTACCTTGTGGTGGCCTTATGATTCTAGGATGTTAATACTCCTTCGATCCTCATCGTCTCCTTTAGTAGTCAAATTATAGCACTCCAGTGCATGGCACAGCTGGGTGCTCCAATCTGGTTGAATCAATTCCAAAGGATCCTGTGGTATTCTGAAGATTGTTGCCTTAACCTCCTGTAAAGCCTCATAAATTCTTTCGAACCCATCCTCAAAGCTGAATTTTCTCATGAACCCCTCTCTTAATACATCCCATTCTGTGGTGCTATGGTAGAGCTCCATCTCCAAATACCAGTTCATAGGGGTTACATCCAAAGTGTGATAGAATAAATGCACCCATTCTAGTTGTGGCTACGTTCCATATACCTTAGCCCATTTAGCCGAGTGATCATGAGGATCATTCCTCCCATCATACTTCTCATATACCCATATGTTAGGCCAATGAAACCTTGTTCTCATCATTCTTTTTTACTCGTTCCACTCATCAAAGTTATCTTTGTGCATACCCCACCACCGAGCGGGCGTAGCACGCAGTACCCAATCCAATGCCTGAAAACGGTAATCCTCTAGAACTTCTCTTTCAAAAGCATCCAAAAAATTATCCACATCAGTTAAACCATCATAATAAGAAAAATTTCTTACCTCCGACGACACACAGTGCAACGATTTGGTCATCATGTTGTTGCACAATGTGAATACTTCATGCAACCTATTTTGCCAATGTTCTAACTCTTTGTTTGAATTTCAAGTACAGGAACTTTTGCAGTCCCATGCAATTCTTCTATCAGCTGTTGGATTAACCCAGTCTTAGTCTTGCACTATTATTTTATAGATCTAATCCAAATCATCATCAGTCTCCTCATAATCACAGACCGGTTCAGTATAGCGTGATCCTTCTACAGGGTCCAATGGTACTACAATGCAGAGCGATTTCCTTTCAAATGACATTGTCCGCTTCTTCAAATTGATGACCCCATTCATATCAATAGCCCAATCAATTCCTATGAGCACGGGGTATGGATTGCTATCATCAACAATCTCTATTACTTCAAAATCATCCAGCACACTCACACCTTCTATATCTATGGAAACCCCCTGTAATTGTCCCATAGGGATAATATTCTACTAGTTCACCATCCTCAGTTGAATCGGAGACCACTGTAGTGCAAGTCTCCTCATCCTCTCCCAGGTTTTCTTAGGAAATAGGTTCACGTCAGACCCCAAATCCAAAATAACTTGGTCAATCTTATAGTCTCCTATTTGTGTGGTAAGCCTCATTTCGTGCCTTGTTCTTTCCTTATGCTTACCAATCCTTTTGACTATGCAAGGTCCATCAAAAGAATTATCCTTACCGGCACATTTGTTTATCAACTCTTGTAGCCCTTTCACAGCCTTTTTTTCATGAAATAGTTTCATACAAGTCTCCAAGAATGTGGTAAGCACAAAGGGGTCAACCTCTATAGGCACGCTAGTATCTGAAAGTTTGTTCTGACTTCCTGAGGTAGAGGCCTCATAAAATCTTTTCTTCGATGCCATGAACATTTCCTTCGCACGCTTTAGATCAAAACCAACCTCCTTTTCTAAAGCTCTATGGACCCATCTAACTTCTTTAGGCTACTTTCCCTTATCATCACTAGTTGCAATCTCGCTTCACAGTATGATATTCTCATTCGCATTCTCTTCACGAGGCTCGACCCTCATCATCTGTAAGTTCTGGGTAGGATGCTGAGGTTGTGCCTTCTTCTCCTACATCTTAGCCATCAACATAGGACATTATTTGATTGTGTGGTCAAACTAAGTGCAATATTGACATGACAGGCATGTCTGATTCATACATCTCATGCGTAGTGTCCTGGAATCCCGTAATTGTAACAAATGACCTACCCCCGACCCCTACCCAATCCTCCTCCTCTTTGGCCACATTCGCACCCATGATATCCTTCGCGCATTCCCCCAATGCCCTAATCTGAAGGCCGAGTTTCTACTTACGTTAGATACATAAGCATCCTCTCCATCATTAATTCATAGCTCCAACAGTGGCGCTCATCGTGGCCTACCGATTTGCAAAAATAACAAAACATTTTTTTTGGTGTCTGTACAAACTTTTGCAGCAAATGACAATTTTGTGTTACATGTTTTTCAACTACTTAACAAATAACACACCATAGCGTGGGCCCCATACTTGGTCCTGCTAGAGCTTCCTACCTTAGGGGCATAGGCCCCCCTCTTGTGATGTAATTCATGAAGACAGGGTAGTGACATTTATCATGCCCCTAGTTTTTGCACTCGAGACATCAAACTTCTTCGTGTACCTCTGGTTGAGCCGCTTTTCCTTTTTCAAGCTCTGCAACTCCAAACAAAGTTTCTGCAACTCTCCGTGAATCTATTGAACCCCCAAAGAAGCATCCTGAATAGGCATTTCATGCAATCTCATCGCAATTTCCAGAGCCTCTACCTGAGTTCCTATCTTTTGTTGTGATAAAGCAACCGTTAGGTGGCATAGGAGCGAGGCTAGAAACCATTCGTGGTGGTAACTATCTATGAGATCCAGATTAGTTTCATGCATCTAGCACTTCAATCCTTTATCTAATTCCCAGGGTGTTTTGTCGGGCCTCATCATGATTTCCTTGAATCCAATTATTGATCGTGATTCAGACTTAGGCTTACCAAATTCTTTGTTTAGAGCGGTTTGAGTGTCTGCTAATGATGCCAGCAAGTTATCAGTGTAGTACTTAATGTACCATGTCAGTGCGTGATCCTGCAGAGTGGTAACCAACTACACCTTATTTTTATTATCATCCGTAATTTATTGTGTTGTCCATACAGACTTCACAACAAACCAAAATTGATCTGGATCCTCACTTCCTAAGCCCTTGAAAACCGACGAATTCATCGTATTCAAAATGTTGACCAATAGCGGGGGCAGTCGCGGTGTGGGTGAAGGTGTATGTGGCGGCAGTGAAGGTGGAGGTGGTGTGGGCAAATGAGGTATCTGGGGAAAGCCCTGCCTTATCAATGAGATAGCACTCTATGGTGAAGCCTATGCTGCTCCCTCGTCATCACTTGAAGGAGGTCCAATCAATGGACTATATTCAGGGCCTGTTCTTCCTTAATTTCTAAAAAATTGTTCACTTTGTGTAGATCCAAACATCAAGTTAATGGCATAACCCACTTTTCATACAAGGGAATTTTAATCCAAGTATTCAAATATCTCAAGTAATTACTTCACGGTCCTTTAAATAAACTCTACTTCGCTGTAACTGACTGGGGTATCAACCGCGAACTTTGTAGCAAATCCTCCAATGACTTGATTAAGCCAGTGATCAACTATGTGTGTGATCCTATCTTCAAAAGCTTCCAACCTCCGCATGAGCTCTGGGGTCTACACTATTGGACCGTCAAGCCTTCACCTTCCTTAGCCGTCTACAAATTTAGAGATCCACTCATATAGTTTGATCGGAAAGGTGCAGAAGAATATTTTTTGTATTTATGTGTATAAATATCTATCCAACCACTGTTCTTTTGTTAGGTGTGGATTTTTGTTTTCTTGCACTACAAATTTGTGGATATTTCTATCCAACCACTTCTCAATTTCCTTCTTGGTTAGATTCTAGTGATGCGACATCACACGTCTCTTTATGCAGATCCTGGTCCAGGCAACGGAACTATTTGTTGTCTTAGTGGGTCCGACCCAGGTTTAGATTTAGTTGCACTAAACAAATCCCTACACAACTGGCCCTTCCAGCATCAATTTGTAGAGTGCAGATTGAATTCTCACCTGAAGTAGTGTGGGGGGATGCTGGAACCAAGTTTCTGCACCCAGAGATCAACGTGATCTCGTTTTTTGCCCTAGATCTATCTTCACGCATATCTATAAGACCTTATGGCTTATCGATGTAACTTCATTTAATCAGCCTCTAGACCTCCGCAAAGGTCTACAACTGGCTTTCACGGACCCTGAACAAGTGAATTAGCTACTTACACGCATCATAGATTACTCCTAACCCAATATTTAATCAAATCTACTTAAGTGTTCAATATTTTTAACATACAACGATATAATCTTCACGTAAGCACTTAACATCAATTACATTTAGATAACAATATAGATCTAGTAAAATCACGCATCAATACATCATTATTTCACAAAACCATCATTTATGACAGCATAAAATGCATTCATTCGTAACAAAAGTAAAGAGATAAAACATTGGAATTTTTGTAATAATCTTGTTTTATTGGTATTCATTTAAACTTATAGACTCAAGACTTCCCTTCTCACTCAGCTGTAGGGGTCCATGCACTCAGCTACAAACGCTACTAGAGGCCTCTGCGCACTCAGCTACAAAGTCTTTCTTCTACCTTCTATGCTAACTTTGACTCCTTCTGTTGTACCCATATACAACTTCTATTATTCTTCATGCTTTAGACTCTCTAGGACACACCTATTTATACACTCCCATGGTCCACGGACCATGGGTAGATCTTCAAAAGCCGACTCAACTTACATAAAATAGGGTAAAACCATTTTTGACTCTTTAATTAACTACGCGCTCTGTGACCACAATTTGTGAAGACTTTACATCTTTATACATCAAAACTTGAGCTTTTACCCCAAAATTGACTAAGGGCACCCCATCCCAAGATGAACGATGGTGCATGGTGTCCCAAGTATATTCATGTTCTGTCATGGGTTCTAGAATATCTTAATATGAGTGAAAATGATTAGCTAATTTTGACTTGGGTTACGCTAGGTCTTCGAGTTGGGGTTCAGACCTGGTTGTGCTAGTTGACAAGCAAGAATATGATTCGTTGGTTCATGTCATAGAACCAATAGAGGTTGACAAAGTGCATATGGGATGGTTCTAGATTGTCAGAGGTATTTTTACCATTGTTGAGGTGGATTTTGTGCCTCGACACAAAAAACATGATGAGCAGACAACACAAATCATGGCTCGTACGGATGAGAAAATGAATTTTATATGATGTTGCATGTCGTCAGCATTGGGTGGTCGAAAAATCGTAGTTATCGTTGGTTGATTCTATGTGGGAGGAAGTTCTTGCACTATTGTCAGTTTACAAGGGGAACAAGTAGCTTCCTCAATATGATGTTCACATTGAATCCTAAGCTATTGAAATGTGTGTAACATAGGGTATGCCTCAGTGCTATGAGAGGTATTGGTAGAGATACTGCATACCAAACCAAAACTTACCGAGTAGATAGTATGTGAGGTGGTATTGGTCATAGTATGGGATGTTGATGCCATGCTGACATTACAAGATGGAATATCTTGTGGTGGTATCCATCTTTGGGCCTTTGTATTAGCGTGATGTGCCTTCTTGATGTGGGTTTGCCTTAGTGCTACTCTTGTTGCATGAAAATGTGGTAGGTACTAAAAATTCCTTGTATGGTGGAATTGAGAGAAAATGTGACAATAACAACTTGTGATTTTATCTTGGTTGGAGATATGATTGGGTGGAATTTGGACCAATACGTGAAAGATGCCATTGAACTTACCCAGTTCACAACATTCATTCACCAAATGGATGGGTTTATCAAATAGGGTGCATGTTATAGGTGATCTTATTTTCCAAGTGGCCTTAGATTTTTTTTTGTCTGCTTTATATTAACGACAGTGAGGGGAGTTGAAATCATGGGGCCCTGCTTTGTTGTTGGTTGTCATTTCTCTTCAAACACACATAAAATATCTAGGGGGTTGTCTTTCCTTTGTGGGGTAATTGGTTCTGCAAACTTGGTATCAAAGTCTATTAAATAAGAGTTTTTGGTCATGAATCGACATACAAAACTCAACGATTCGTGGAAACTAGGAAGGTGGGGAAACCTTCACCTATGATGGTTTCATTCACAGATATTGCATGTATGGTGTCGGTGCCTTGGTCTACTTCTCTGAGAAACCTAGGTAATAATTGGGTAGTTTTGGTTAAATGTCCATAATTAGGGGCATAGAGCAATGTAATGATTTGGCACATTGCATATAATAGCACATAGCAACATAGAGGATGGGGTTGGTTGTTTACCTTGCCTTCGTGTGTTGTGGGTGGTGTTTGAGAGGGGTTGAAGCATAAATTTGGTTCCTCTCAAATGTAGAAGATGGTTTTGCATCCATCGTCAACTTGGGGTTTGGCTAGTGTTATTGGTTCATTAATACTAGCTTGAACAAGTGTGCTTAATGTCTCTTGGTATCAAGGGATCTCAGGGAAGTGATGAGTGTAGTGTTCATGTTTTTCACATATAGTGCATGCAGGATTGGTGCATAATTATTTATTACAAAACAACATGCCTTTTTCTCTATTTGGTGGAGTGCAGGCTACAGGTTTTTTAGAAACATAGATAAGGGTTTTTAACTCATCTAAATGAGGGAATATGTGAATAGTGTGCCCAAATTCTTCACATAATGCACAGGGTTGTAAATCCCTAGAGGAGTTTGAGATTTATCCTCTTTAACCTTTTAATTTGGCCTTCTTACTAGCCCCGACTGTTGTCAGTGCAAGAATTTTTTGAGTAGGTATGGTTTCCTGAGGTGGAGGCACCAAGAGACTACCTATTAGGGTATTTCCTAGATCAGTCGACATGGTCATTGGGACCCGATACAAGACTCGTATCGCGAGAGCCATATTTGGTAACATAAGTGTTGCCATGACTTGGTGCAAGACAAATCGAGGCAGAGGGCACAAAAGTGGTGCCTACATTATGATGTGAGGTAGGGACATGGAATCAGTAGTTGCAGAGTGCATGGTTTATGGAACTGGTTCCTGAATTTGGGGGGTGTTTGATAAGGTCATCATGCACACTAGTGCTTCAATGTTTTGGGAAATTTCTTGCATCAATGGAGGATATCCTCATAATGTACCTAGGAATGTTGATGGGTTAAAATGGCCAGGATTGAGCTTAGTTTAAGTAGCGATTAACTCGTGAGAGGACGAGACTAAGGGTAACGCACCGTCAAGTGTGGATAAGGTTTCCTTCTCATAGTATGTGAGTTGATCAATAGTAATGATTTTCCATTATGGGGGAACATCATTATTCTAAAAAGTAATGAGGTGACTACTAGCATCTCATACATGTAGCTTCAACCTAGTAAGATGTTGTAATCCAACTGGGCGTTTAGTACTTTGATGCATATTAGCCCATTTTTTGCATCCAACTTAACTGGCATTTGAGGGTATATGCCAAGGGGAGTAGAAGGGCTCCCATCGTATGCTCTAAGCATGATGTCAGAAGGCTTGATTTCGAGGGATCCCAGTTTCTCCCAAACATATTTGGACATGATACATGTCGAGTCCCCTTCATCAACAATGAAATGATGAATCTTAATGTCTTGTACTGAGAATGGAATTTGGAAAGCAACAACTCATGGTAGTTGTGGTAGTTGTGGAGTAGATTTATCCATGGTAGATGGCTTGATTGTGCCTATGGTGAAAATTAAGGATTTCGGTTGGGTTGGGCATGTTTGTAGGACCTCTAATGTTGACATGGCTGATGGTGATTGTGCCAAATCCTCAACAACATTGTAACTATGAGTAGTGTTTGAGTTATTTCCTACATGTCGTAAAGGTCCTTTGACCATTTTAGGCATAGGTTCTATAGAGGATCGAGGGATGGTTAATGAACCTATAGGTATTTCCATGGTTGAGGTGGATGGATTGGGCTCTAGGGGATATTCATAACTTATATTTCATGTTTACAAGAGGATATCTTCTTCTATCATCAAACTTTCATGATTATAATTGTTATGTGGGTTCCCTCCAGATGAATGAAAGTGTGGTTATTTTTGTTGAGTATTAATGAATCCCTAACGATGGAATGAGTCTTGCATTACTGCAGTTTGTTGACCTCCTTTTCCCCTACTTTCGTGCATCCTCTTTAAGTTAAGGAGTTGATGAAAGTGGTGGGTATAATGATCGTATTCCCCATAGATAGCACATGAATGATTAGTCGGTAGACTTGTTTCTTTCCTTGTTTCTGTGGGTTATTGTTGGTCAATTCCTAGTTTTGATTTTGGATAGGGTTGCCTTTTCCTAGTGCCCATGTGGGTTGTTGTTGGTTGTTATCCCCTTGTTTAGGTTCTCCCTTTGGTTTATGTTTAGGTTTTTTCTTAGCAACATTGAGGGGGTTAGCTGGATTCAAATGATCCTTCGATAGTTGTTGTGAAGTGAGAGAAGGTTGCATTAGATTCACCCTTGCATTATTATGATTTGTTGGGTTATTCTGTTGTTATGCGGAGAAAGGAGAATATTGATTTCCTTGTCCCTGATTAATGTATGGATTTTGGGAAGAGGACATTATGTTTGTATCCCAAGATGAGTATTGGCTTCGCTATGGGGGAGGATATGAGCCTCCATGAGGGGGTTGATATTGGTTATCCCTATTGACCATATTCTGCAAAGGTGTGGGTTGAATGGGGTAGTATGCTATATGTTTCAATGGTAGTGTGTTTTGCATAGCATCAAAAGCTTGGCCATTGAATGAATATCTAGGCTACTGGTAGCTATTGTTGAGTTGATTTTGGGTGATGCACCCAATCAATCCATGAATGATGTTAGATGCACCTAGGGTCTCCTTATATGTTTACATTCATGGGGCATCTAGAAGCACATGATAAATGTACCCAGATGAGGTGTAGATAAGATCCAATTGTTTAGGTTTACTAATTTCTTATTTCTCAATCTAAGGGGATGAATTTTCCACGTCTTTGGAGATTTATGATGTGACGGATCTTAAGAACAAGTCCAAGAGGAATTTATCTTCAAACTAAATTTTTCATAGGCTACGTCATTTCTCCATTCATGTATATGATCCAAGATGTGGGTAGCGGGTGTTCATTTCAAATGGGTGAGGAGTTCCAGACCATAATCATGGCAGACTGGGAGTTTGAAGAAGGTGAGGAAAGTTGTAGCTAGTGAGATAAAATTTATGTGTGACATAGAAGGCGGGTCAACATGCCATTTCACTACAGGCCTAGTAAGGGTGCATTGAAATAGTCATAATATAATAGTATCATCGATCATACTATTAGATGAACACCAGTGGTGAAAATTCATGACATAGTTTCATGTTTCTTCACCATATTTCCCTTCGAACTTTGGAATGTCTGAAGGGAGCTTGGTGGGCATAGCTAGCCAATTCTAGCCATGGGAGATTAGGTCATGGGTCAGCTTGCTTAAATCTTCTAGATTTAAAGAAGCTAAAAATGAGATTTGAAAATTACCCTGCCATCATGAAAGGATTCTGGATAGTTATATGGAAAGGGGTCCTCTTTGGGGAAGTTTTAAGAGAACTAACTCAGTGGGTGTCTCGTGGACTATTCGGAGGAGTGGTGTGTGGGCTCCCTAAAGGAGTAGCACATGGGGAGAATTCTAGGGTGGTGAAGGGTGTTCTTTGATGGGGAGGTGTCCCGAGAAAATATGCACCAATAAAGGAAGATCCAATAATGGTGGTTGTGTGATGTCCTCTATGCCTGAATGGCGGGAGTCTTGGCACACTTTCAGGCAATGGGGGGAATTTCAAAAAATGGCATCGATAGGGAACTGTAGGGTCCCCCATGGTGTTGATTAGATAATGCTATACTTTTTATATGGTGAGGGAAGGAGATAAGTATCAATGTAATAATATCACATACATAAAAAAAAGTTAAAATATCAAAGGTTACTTTGCCTTTACAATTAAGGTATGTGATCAAGCAAAGAAGAAAAAGGTTTTTGTTTTTTGTGTATGATAAAATCCTTTGTAGACGTAATCTTCCTTACCACTCTCAAAGTAATTGGGCCTTGTGAATATATCTTCTGATGGATCCTAGGGAAACATCTTGAAAGAACTAGTGATGCCTTCTAGCAGCCAAAGAATCAACCAAGGTAATGGGAATGAGGCTCAAGTGTTTTCTGCATTGTCACCTATAGGGAAAGGGTGCCCTAGATTTTGGCCACTAAAGTACCTTCGTCCCACATGAGTATTCAAGTTTTTAGCTTCTTGATTGTCCATTACTAGTATTGAGCACTAGATTAGTTAGGTAGCCCTAAAGAGTATTGCATGCACTGGACCTAAGCCAAACCCCCTCTGAATCAGGTCTCTACCATGCTCAAGTATTATTTTCCATGGGACGATTGAAGTATTTTAGGCTCCCTATAAAGTCAAAAAATATGTTTCAAAGGTGTAACATTACCATGGTGGCTTATGGGATGCCTACCCCCAATGGTCCTAACGTGAATTATAAATGTTTTGGTCACCCTTGTCGGGAAACTTAGTTGGTTCAAGTTATGGTTGATTTTAAGGAGTCTTAATTCACTTATGGATTAATTTTGTAAGCCAAAATAAACTAAGTACCCAAAGCTCTAGAAAATGAATGCCCTTGAATACAAAGCATATGGAAGCTTAGTGTGTGATGCAAGTGAGCATACAAAGTGTAGTAAGATGCGAATATTTGGTGATCCTTTACAATATCCTTCTAATTACACTAAATTTTGATTGTTCCTTGCACTAAAAAATAAATATGTTTTGGATTATGGGCCACTTACTCTTTTCTTATTAAACTATGTGGAGTTTAACAAGGGAGATGGGAATTCAAATTCTTTTAAGAAAGTTTTCATATGAAAGACCAGGTTCGTCTAAGAGACTCAAGGGAAGAAGAGATTACTTAATTTCTCTAATAGCATTTTATCCTAGTCTCAAAGAATGAAGAAATAAATTCTTTGGTTAGTAGGAATATTTGTGGATGATGGGCCACTTCTTTACTAATTAAGCTATGTAATTTGCAGAAAATTTTAGCAAAATAGTTTGAAAAACATATGTGGAATTTGGCCACTTACCTCTCTCCCTAATGTGTGTATTTCAAGTAAAAAATGAAAAATACTCTATTTTCTCCACCAATTGAGTTTAGTAAAGAAACCAGGCATATTGAATAGAAAATACAAAATGCAGAGGTGAAGAAAATTCACTAAAGGCTACCAATCACCTAAGAAAAGAGAAAATACAATGCTCTTTTTTCTTTCTGGTGACCACACAAGTTTAGTCACACACAGATGTGTGTGTGCATATCTCAAAGAAAAAAAACATTGGTGAGAAAAGAAAAATATAATTTCACTTATGTGGGCTCAAAACAGGTCCCTGAGGTCTACAAAAAGTTCTAGAGAGGTGTTGAGCACATTTTAGGATGGTTGTGCAAAGAGAAGATCCTATAAAAACAGTCTTTAGATTAATGACAAGTCAACAGTTTGGTTTTCATTCTTGTGGTACTGTTTTAGTGGAAATGGTGTATGAAAAGACACTTACTTAATATTTGATTATTCCCTGCAAAGGATCATAGGAAGAGTTGGTGTTGTTAGGGGATAGACTTAAATAAACACAACATTATAAATAGTGGAAACAATGCATACATAAACATAAACTAAAAAAATAGGTAAATACACAAACAATGCTTAATGGAGCATACAAATAAAAAAAATGGAAAAAACTCCCTTTATTGACTGCTAGTAGTAGAGGTTGAATACAATAGATGAATCTTAGACACTTGAAGAGAATTATTTGAGCTATGGTGCTCAAAAATCCTCAACAAGGGGGTTCATTTTCCTCAATCTCTTTGAAAATTTCTCCTCTCTCTCAAAGAAGTATGAATAGTGTCCAATGGTGGATTCCTGTTTTGTCACTAGGATGATGAATTGCTTAGAAGCAATACAACTAGCATGTTAGTGCTCTTCCCTTATTTGGCTTCTAGAATGGAATGGTGGTTTCCTCTAATAGAAATTTGGCTAGCATAACAATGTCTCATATTTTGGCTCTCTCATGGCCTATTTATATAGATTTTTTGAATCCATATGCCCCCTCTTGGTTCATGCATGATAATGACACATGAGTAGGACAAGATGATTCCATTGAGGGTTGCATATCTTTAGGGAGACTCGAAATCGGTTTTACTAGAATGATCTCATGTTAGAGAATCAGCCCCAAGTGTGTAGAGTGTTCCTAAATTAGTGAGTCATCCATTTCTACAACCGTGTGACTTTTGAAGCATATTTCGCGTGCGTGTGGTGATTGAAGAAATAGTTGCGCGGGATCAATTTTTTTATCTTTATAAACTTTGGACCTTAGGAGAAATTCAAATGTTTAAACTTCATCATATATTTCGCTGGAAAATCTTCACTTATGCATTCTGCTGGACTCCTTTTAGTGTCTTCTAGATTGTGCATACATGTGTATGATTTTCTGATGTTAATAGTATTGATGCATATCACGTGTTTTCTTCTTAATTTCGAAAATTTCCGAGTATAAATATGTTTATCAATTGAAAACTCAATTTTATGTGTCTGGAATATTACAGTTGAAACACCACAACAAAATGTGGTGCAATAGCCACAAATTTTGCATCAAAACGTTGGATGAAAAAATGAAAACTTTTGATAGTAGGATAATTGCAATATTTTAGGTTTCTATTGTTGCTTCCAAAAGTGATAGACATCCAAAATTTTAATTTGGCTTCTGAGTGAAAAATTCCAACCATGGGACGAGATTCCTCTTTTTGATACGACCAATTTTGACTATTGAAGCGCTCTATTTGGATAAGGGAAAGTGTAGTTTTGAATTAGGCCCCACATGTATTTGATCAAGTCAGCCCAAAAGATAAAATTGGACACTCATGGATGGCTATAATACAAGTCAAGTTACCCTCATTTGGAAATCATCATGAAACACTCTTTTATTCTCTTCTTTTGTTTTGGCTCACACAAATCTGAGGTAGTTCGCAAAGATTGGCTCTCACCAGGTTTGAAATTGTAGGGTCTGAAGCTCACACATGTGTCTAAGGTTTGTTGGGTGTGGAGCCTAATTATCTTCTTTATTTAGAGGTATCACCACATTGGACCCCAGTTCGTAATGTGCTGGCAACTCCAAGAGTAAAATGTACACTGCAAGGGGGATCCAAGAGGGGCAGTGGATGTGATCTTTCAAAGCCCCCCATTGGCGAGGGATCGGGTGCAGCGCCCCCGAACCTAAAAATAGATGTAAAATTTCCTTGTGAAATGTCGTAATTCCGTAGTCAATATGGGTCATTCATTAGGTAGAGATCCGAGGGTAGAAGTTATGTTTAATTTAAACTTTTTTGCCCTAGAAGGCAACCCCTCACTATATATGAGGGAACTATATTACGTCTATGTAGATCTGTATTCTAAGTGAGGAAAGAGAGAGGAGATTGAGAATGAAGAGGGAATTACATCGGATTTGTTGTAGGTTCTATCTCTTCAATTTTCTAGATAATATAAAATTAAGGTCTGGTTGTTTCTCCATAGATGTATCCCAAACTGGGTGAACCACTTATATATGTGTCTCTCTTGTTTCATGTTTTTTCTATGTTTATATTTCTGAAATATATTTTATGTGTTCCATTGATTTGTAACATATAATTTTCTAGCAGTGTCTTGGTTCACAACTATAGGGTTGTAACTAGAAAATTTTGGCTACAACCACAGGCATGCAAGGCCATGTGTGTGGTTGGATGGTTTCAGCCACAAGCACATGACTCTCTGCATGTGATTGAGACCTAGTCTTTTTTTTTTATTAGCTGACCTTAGATGTGGCTCATTGACCACAGACAATGAAAGTTGATTGTCAGATTCTGAAATAGTGTTTTGATTATTAGCATTGTTCGGTTCATCTCATGATGTTGTTTAGCTGAATTTTTTTTGGATAGGATTATGATTGAAGATGTGGATTAATGTACTCTCTTTTTCTGAATCATTCAATAACAATCTAATAACAATAAAAATTTGAAAGGGGTTTCCCTGTAGTGGGTTTTTTCCTAGTCTCTGACCAATTCTAATGTCTCTATGTGTGAATGTGTTTCTTCTATTGTTCCTTTATGTTCCATTACATTGATAATGTTGTTGTTCTTTTTATATAATTGCATATGATGTTGAATAATTTTGTGTAAATTTGAATAATGTTATGATACTATGGGTAAATTCTAAATGTAAATGATTAAATGTAATTATCAAAGAAAATAACAATATAGCCCTTACAAAAATTAACATGGTATCAAAGCTGGGTTGAAGAAAAGTCATTGAAGATAACCCCTATTAAGACAACATCAATGGAAGCAAGAAAATATGGTGGAGGCCTAAAAGAACAACAAGTTTTGAAGGAAACCTTAGGCAATTTAAGTATTATAGTTTCATGGATATTATATCATTAATGGATTATGAAAACGTTTTGAGATATGCACTATAGAAACCCTACCATGTTCAAATATGAAGATGTTCAATCACTTGCAACAAGTTTCATGTAGCCTTAGATGGGATAGTCTTATCTATGCCTAGTTATTGTTGAAGTTGATATATAGATTGAAGGTATAAATTCTATATGGTCAATGGATAGTCATGACTCTTGAAGGCCAGTTCAATAGGAAAATCATCATCTCTCATTAAGGATAAGTACTCTTATATTTATGCTACCTCTTTATGATTATATTCATGTTTGAGTTTATTGCTTTGATTATTAATTATACTTCATGCATGCATATTTGGGTATTTGGATACTTATAACCTTTTGATGAGTTGTGATAAGTGGATCCTTCTTGAGGATCATGGCAATTGTAGGAAGATAACAACTAGCGCTAGAAAATGAAAAGAGGAACTTGATGAAAAGTTGATAAAGTGATACAACTACCAATATCAAATAAGAAGGTGCACAGATATTTGAATACTTCAAGCTATGTATGGTGCTTTATTTCAATGTTATGTTTCAACTACGATATTTGATGGAACTATAAGCCTTAAGGTATGATAGGAATGTCACCTTCACAAATGGATCGCGCATATGAAAGTTTGATTCATGGTACTTATGATGAGATGGTGAACTTAGTATTGGACAAGTATATTACCTTCTATGAATTCATGGTAAAGCTACATAGAAACATTGATTTTTGATATATTGGTTCTCTTGATATTTGAAAAGCATATTTTAGTTTATACATGATGGATTTCCTAATCCCATAAAGAAGGCTAGCACATTGATTCTTACATATGGTATCTTGATACTATTGATAGTGTTTGTGATACACATGATAACCATGATGATGAAAGTGTAACAATAAGATTATTTCTTAACATCTCCTTGTTGACCTTGGCTTAGTAGTTATGACATATGGTAAAACTAGATTCCTTGATTTGATGATTGAATAAATGTAAAAGAAGTGGTGAAGTGATTATGATCCTTAAAGTATGATGAAGCACTTGAAAAATTCCCTAATCATAGGACTCCAACCCTTGATGAAAATTTGATGTCATGTTCATATGTGATGATGAAGTAGTTGATGTTGACATGTTATGTCCACGATGAATAGTTCGATTTCATGATGTAAAAATTTTGTTGATGCATGCAAATATTATGATAGACAGGTAGCTTCTCATTTAGAGGTAGAAAGTCTCCATAAAATCCCTACACCTATTATGATGTGCATTAAATATATAGAATATCCGTTATTGTTGAAGTTTTTTTCACATAAATAGACAAATTTTTTATTTTGTTGTTTTGTAATAAGTTCTAGTCTGAGAAGATAGGGTTCCTCTTAGTCTAATACCTAATGACACAAAAAAAGTATTAAGAGTGTGGTTATAGCTTCTGAATAGAACATAAGAAAGCATATGGGTACGGGTATTCATGTAGGTCACAAAATCTAAAGCCTTATGCATGAAAACAGAAGTGTACCTCAAGTATGACAGTCCTACAGATATGGAGTAGACATCAAAAATTTCTATGAGCATGGAAGTTTGAATATTTGACTTATATAGAGGATGTAAATGTGTTGACTAAACTTGTGTGTGTAGGGGACCAGAATATGCATATTATTATGTTATTTTTATTTGACCATTGAAGTTAGTATATAACAGTATTTGATAACAATTGCAAGGGTTTGACAACATTTTACTTGTTGGCTTGACTTAGTGAGCATATTGTCTGGGATTATTCATGGTTCATAGAAATATTTTAGCTGATGGATTGTTTGAATTCATAATGAGAACAAGTTAGAGTTTTGATCTGATTTGGTACTTGATGACAGATGATTTTCCTTGATGACAATGCTATGTAGGCATAGTGACTTTCATTGATTGACTTTGGCATTGATTTTGTATTGGCTTCATTGGCTTTGGCACGTTGGTGTAAGTATAAATAGTTTTGATTTATCCTTGGTATATGCATTTGCATTTAGTGACAATTCATGTTATCATGGCATGATGGAATTCAATATCAATTAATAACAATTTGTTGACATGACAATAGATGAAATCATGGCTTGGTATTTGGGTGTGAGCTCTACCTGAAATTTGGTTCGAAGAAGTTTGTCATAGTGATATTGGTAGAAAACTTTATTACTTTGATATTAGCTTTGATTTGATCAGATGACTTAGTTGATTTGATTGCATAGTGTTGATCTGTGTAAGGTTGAGTATATCGGTTTGGTCAAGCGTTATGTTTGTAGAGAGAATTATATAAAACAAGTTTCCTAAGCATGGAATGTTTGAACTGACATTTACCTAGTGAATCCAGGAAGATGTGAAAATAAAAACATATACTTCAAAATTGGTCCAAGATATAGCTTTCATTTTGGTTTTATATACTGATGGTATATTCTTGACAAGTAATGAGCCTCTACTGATCAAAGAGAGAGGGAGTTGGCCTATGAATTTCGAAATGATGAATCATGACATGATGAACTACTTTCTAATGTGTGGAAAAGCAAATTTGTTGAAGAGTTTTTGGAAATTGGAAACGCAAATCCTTGGACACTTCGATTGAATTTCCATAAGTTATGAAATGATAATGTTGAACCTGACTTGGAAACTCGTAGTTGATTGAACCATTTATGTTGTAAGTGAACCCCCATCCATATACTTATATATTTTGAATCTGAGTCAATTCATGATTGAGAAAATTCATACACATTCAGTTATCATTGAGCACCCTTCGAGATATTTGCATGTGACAATCAATGTTTGGTTTGAGATATTATTCCTATGATATGTGACTGATAAATGTACTGGTACTATTTGGGATCGCTATTGATAACATAAGAAAATCTAGTTGTTGCCTTAGTATGAGATCAGCCATGATATTTTGAGGAAACGTGCATAGCATTAAGCATGGACGCAGTTGAGTACAATGATGTTGGAATGGCTAGCTATGAGTAAGGTTGAAGAAGCTCTTTGGAGAGTTTTTTGAGGAGGTTCTGGATATGACATGGATACATTTCAATAATAATGAGTGGGATCCAATTGGAAAATAGTATTTTATATCGATGGGGCTGAGATATCTTCATTATGTGTTGTTGTATGAGACAAGCATAGGCTTGTGGTTACTACCTTCATGAGAGGGAGGAAAAATAAGGTATCCTTTTTTTGATATATATTTTTTCTAATATAATATTTAATTTAATGTCCTGTATGAACAAGATATTGTTGTTATTGAGACATGATGATTGAACTCTTCAGTGAGTCATACAATTTGATTCCATATGTGAGCACGATGATAAGTTTTAGATTTATAGAGAGTAGGAATGATCGAGAACACTGAGCAACCTCTTCCCCCATGTCTATGCTCCTAGGGTGAGGAATTGATAGAGAGGGAACTTGGGCTTCTGTTTTGAAAATTTAGGTTTCTCCCCCTATATTTCTCTATCTAGAGTATACCCCAGTTGCTATGATACCCACAAGTTGGTCTTGTTGGGAATACCACTCCCTGTCTGGCCAACGGGTTGAGAGAGTGCTTAAGGTGTACAACCCAAGTTGATTATGATGTAGGTGTTATGAAACCAACTCACAAAAATATAGAAAAGATAGTTGAAAGCCTTAGAATTCAGCCTCTTCGAGGGGGCAACTTCCTTTACATTACACAATTGAATAATTCTTAGATGATACAAATGAAAAGACCTCCTTTCTATATATAGGAGTCTAAGGGGTCATACTATAATCAGAGCCAACATAACAATAATAATGTAAGGGCACAATAATAACAATAATGGGCTTCTATGGGGCGCAATAGTAACAATATGGGCACTACATGGGTACATCAATATAATAAGGGGGTTGTACTAATAACAATAAGGGGTTACACTAGTAGTATAGGGACCTAACAATAGGTGTTCTACCACATGACTCTTGAGGGTCATTATTGGGAATATTAGTGGGAAGTAGGATGGGTTGACATGAAGTAAAATTTTAAGGATGGGAGTTTATCTTAAAGTTTAGAAACCTTCGCGAATATTACTAGTACCTAATATGAAAATTGTAAACTATTTGGCAATATTTTTGTAAAAATATTTAGATCTCTAATGATTTTATATTAGTCTATATAGAATTTCATCAATTTTTAAGGTAAAATAATTGTATACTATAAAATGTGGGTGAATCATTTTTTTGAAGAATTGGAAATTGGAGAATCTTTATTTTAGAAAAAACATGGAAAATTAGCCCACCTCCAAATATTACCCCCTAAAATTTTCCCTAATTGATATATGCTCCCTTATATTACTTATTTTTCGATATGTGGTTAAAGATGCTTTGTTTTGCCATGACATTCTAGGTTGAGATTTGTAGTGTCCGGTCTAGGGTGCTAGACTAGGCTATATTTATTATCGACCAGGATGCGTAGACTTAGAGGCATGCGTCTAAAGTATATAGACATAAAGGATTATTAGCTAAGTGGTTATGATGGTAGGTCACAGCACTTCTTTACGGAATATTGAGGTATGTTACCTATCACCCAAACACTCAGGTCACTCAGTTAATCTACCTAATTACAACACTGTCATTCAATTCATTTATCAAATTAAAACGTTGTGTATCACTGCAAACCAAGATTTTAATCCCCTTACAGAGACACCATGCATAAAACTCTTGTTCAGCAAATACTCAGCATTCACTAATATTCATGCAAGATAAAAACATATAGAAATCGTAAGCATACTTTGAAATGATAACAGAGTTCATGATATTGCTTTAAAAGACAATAAGGGATCGAATCCCTTACAGGATACGATTCACGATCTCAGTGATGAAATTGTTCAAGCGCTATCATAAACATAAACCATACACATTCTATTGAAATCAACAATCAATTCTAATCACTACACATATCATTTACTACCCTATGTTGCAAATGAAAAGAAAATAACAGTATACCAAGTTAACGCAGGGCCTGTCCACATTCCAGAGGTATACTGGACTGTGATCAATCGATTATTAAATCAACGCAACAAGGAAAGATCGTGACTTCAAATTATGTCTTTGATATTAAGTTCAAACTCTGTTTTTCAAAACAAAACAACGATGATCCACTACTAACTCAGAACTGTGTTTACATACAGTCTTACAACCCTTACATTTCGAAAACGAATGTACATTCATGATGTGGCTGTTGCCGCTTTTACCATGTCGTGATTTTTGAAATGTTTCTATCCTAAATTGATTTTAGAAAGGAACAAAACTAAATCAATTTAGAATGCTTGCTGTTGCTACCTTTGTCGCCAAGATGCTATACTTTGACCTTCGTTGACCGTGCATGTAGGAGGGTCGATTCTGCTGTAGGATAGGTATTCGTCCATGCTTGGACATTCTGCTTTTCATCCCTACCCTTCGCTCTAGCCTAGCCATCATGCCACATGTCAAACAATGAACCAATTACAGGATGTTGGAACTTCCTGTAGCCATTTTTACCAAAAATTCCTAATTCGTTAACATAAAACTCCTAAATCAATTTTAATGCAATTTAATAACTATAGGACTATTAACTAATCAATTTTCAAGGGATCTGAGAGATATATGATGGAAAGAGGTAGGCAAATGATATGTTTTAGGAGGAAAAAGGAGGTCATGGAATGATACCAACATCTCTCCCCGACTTAATGAATTAGCATGTCCTCATGCTAACCACGAAGTGCTTCCCTTGAATTTTGTCCCTGCCTATACCTCTACTGCCTTTAGCAATGTGTCCACATTCTTTCTCACCTGGGCATCTTTCTGACCATGGAGCTCCTGCTTTAATCTTTTGTATTTTTCTTTGAGGGTCTTCTTCTGATTGTACCACTTAGTGGCCCAATTACAAAGATCTGTTTGCTCAGCCTCTAGTTCATTGATTCGCTCTCTTAACTTTTCATTCTTCTTTTGAGTCTCTTTACTCTGCGCTCGGAGCATTTCACTTTCTTTCTTGATAACTTTTTCCAGCATATTAGACTCCATGAGTTCTTCCTTTAACTTCTCGATTTGTTTCTCCAGTTTCTTCTGTTTCTTAATGGGAGGTGGTGAACCTTTTTCTTGCTTGTTATTGCTTTCAACCTCTATATCAGCTCCTGGTCCTGGTAGTGAGTGGCTTTCAACCTCTTTATCAGCTCTTGGTCCTGGTGGTGAGTGGTCACTACTCTGAATATCCATTGGTATAGGTGTGTTGGATTCACGCTGGTCTTCTTGTAACTGGGCTTTTGGTGCTCTCCTTGTTCTTCTTGAATAAGTGGTGAAAATTTTATCTTGCTCTGCCTTCTTAGCATCTTCTTTTCTCATTTGCCTATTCCTTATGCTGCTCACAGGTGGAGGCACCTTGCTTACTTTGGATGCTGGGATCTCTTCATCGATGTCCTTCATGAATCCTGAGTTCTCCTGTGATTCTTCTTTGTCTTCTTCATCTTTAATTTGGTTAGAAGCTAAGAACTCCTTCCACATTTTCCCTCTTCTCTACAATTCATGCTCAATAAGAATTTTAATTAAGCCAAAGTGATATAGGCTCTTGTCTTCATTTCCCTTCTGCTTTTGGATGGTCTTCGACATCTTAGTTAGGCTTTGTAGTAGAAAATATGGTAGACTGATAACACACTGCCTTTTTAAGTGTAGCTGTAATTTGATATGGTATAGATAGACAATATTGTAATGGCCTTCGCAGGTTACGAATTTTTGGAGGATATAGACCATCTCATCCCAGGGATGCACCAACCAACTCCTTGGGACGCCTTTCTTCTAGTCAACTGATGAGACTCTGGATCTAGACATAAATTGAGTCCACGACTTCTCTTTAAATTGCTTTGTCTTAAAGTACTTCTCCCCTTTTGGGTTGATCCCTATTGGCTAGGAGATGGTATCTTTTGAGACCCTGAATGAGAAGTTACCTATCAGGGCTTTCTCTCCATTGAATGTGAAAGCGAATTTTTTGGTAACCTCTTCATTACTTCCATGAAATTTCTCTAAAAAGGGCAACCACTGTATCACTCTGAGAATTGAAATGCATTCTTCATGGTATTGAGAACTGTCGAACACGCTCGGCTTGACCCTATTGGTCATTTTGGCAGAGGGTCATGCTCTAACTCTTCTCTATTTATGTTTTGCAATTTTAACAAAGAAATTTCAATTTGTTACCTGGTGGCATCGCTTCCTTAATATCCAATATGATGCTCGGTCGACTGTGTTGTGACTTTGGTGGGAGTCGAAATCGAATGGTTATATTTCCCTCTTGTGGCGCTCACTGCTTTAAATTCTTACTGTGGAAGTCACGGGAGTTAAATTCCAGCGTGAACAATCTAAAAATGATGGTGAAATAACCAACTACCTTTACTTCATAGCGTATTCATCTTTGGAAACAGGGGAATGGTTGTACTACTTGTATAAATGCCATCATAGGAGCGCTGGAAGCGTATATGCAATATTGGGGTATTATTTCAGGGCGTCCTCTAAATCATTTAGCTGCGTCGGGTGGTGGAATCATAATTCGGCCGTATGAAATACAATGAATAGGCCCGCTTTAACATCTGTCTCTTTACCCTCATTTTTTTTTTTTTTAAACACAATCCACCACGTGTCTTGTTTCTATTGGTACTCGGCCAAATGGGGGATGTTGGTATGGCTGTAGGATGCGTTTGGCATAACAGGGTTGATATGAAAAGGGTAATGGATTTTAGAGGTATGAAATAGGTTGAAGTAGGAAAGAATCAGTGAGATAAGGGATGATGGAAAATGTAGTGCCCTTGAAATCGATCATAACAGTCACAGTCATTAAATTTAACATTAAAAATTAATCTAAGAAATTAAATGTTAAGAATAAGGAACGTATTACACTTTTGTTGGCTGTTGTTGCATTGGCATGCTGAGTAGGACTAGTCTCTTTTGACTATTCTTTGATGTTCATAACAGGTCCCCTGAGATAGATTTGAATGCAACAGGTCCATCTGAAATCTTGAAAATGTTCATGCATCTCCTTATATAGATGTATACAGGTTCTTTAAGCTTGGGTATTTGATGGAGTCTTGGTGCCCAACAACCTGTGAATCCTTGTAGAAACTTGCTGAAGCTTTGTTGAAGTAACCCTGAAATAACAGTCTCTTAACAGGTCCCTTTTATGTGTCTTAAACAGGTCCCATTACTGGTGGTGTTGATAGCATGGTCTTCTGGATAGAACAGGTACCCCTGCATAATGTTTATAACTAGGTCCCTCTGAGATAAAACAATGACAAAACAACTTATTTATTGAAATCTGGAATGCTGGAACAAACTGCTTTGGAAATTTACAGTGAGGAGATGAGATAAGAAATCTTTAAGAATTTACAATGGAGAGATAAAATAACAAAATGCTGATCCTTCTCTCCCCCACAAAAGTTTTGACTTGTCCTCAAGTCATTATTCAATTGAGAAATCAAACAATGAACAAAAGAAAGATAATTCTTACCTGCCAACGAATTGGTTTTCAAGTAAGAATTCGGGGTTAGAGTGCGCCAGAGGCTGGTTTTCACATCTAACCCATTATTATCTTTTTTTTTTGTTTTAATTTCGAAATTGAAAGGAAATGAACTAAGGTAGAGATACTGTTTGGAGAAAATCTTGCTTGCTGGTGGGCTTAGTGTATAGTTTTAGGCAATGACCATTGATAGTAAAGGAATGACCTTCTCCATCAATAGTTTTGAGCTTGACTGAACCATTGTCGTAAGCCTGAACAATTTGGTATGGGCCCATCCAATGGGTGGTAAAATTGGCTTTATGATCTCTGAATTTAGAGTCACAAAGTAAAGCCCAGTCACCTTCCTTGAATTGCTTCTTCTTGATATGTGCATCATGCCACTGCTTCCTTTGTGTTTGCATGAGGATTATGGTTTCCTCTACTTGCTGCCTCATTTCATCCAGCTGGTTCAACTGCTGAATTCTTTCTTGTTGTGTTTGGTCCAAGTCAATTTGCAAATCTGCAGCCAGTTTAAAAGTATGTATTTGAAACTCAATAGGAAGCATTACCTCTTTGTCGTACACCAACTGATATGGTGTAAATCCTGTAGTATCCTTCCACGTAATTCTGTAAGCCCAGAGTGCATCTTTGAGCTTCTCTTCCCAATTCTTCCTGTTCATTGCAGCAGTTTTAGTAATGATACCTTCCAAAGTTTTGTTTCTGGATTCCACCTGCCCATTGGCCTGTGGATGGTAAGGTGTGCTTCTCCTATGCTTGATTTGGTATTTGTCTGTGATGTCCTTCACTAACTTTGAGGTGAATTGAGTACCTTGATCAGTCACTATCTCCCTTGGTACTCCATACCTTATAAAAATCTCTTCAAAAAGGAAATTTACCACTGTGTGTTCGGTGGCTCTAACCAGTGCTTTTGCTTCAGCCCACTTTGTGACGTAATCAGTACATACTAAGATGTACTTACCATTGGAGGTTGGGTTAATGGGTCCTATAAAGTCTAGAGCCCATTTTTCAAATGGCTCTAGGTGAACTTGGGGCTGAAGGGGCATCTTGTCTGTAGCTGTTGGCTTGCCCATTCTTTGGCAGCTGTCACAACTCTTCACATACTTCTTGGCATCCTTGAAAATTGATGGCCAATAGTATCCAAGAGTAAGAACTTTGAATGCTGTCTGCTTAGCTGCAAAATTCCCACCACACGGTTCATCATGGCAAGATTTTAAAATATCAATTACCTCATCATTTCTTACACATCTTCTAATGATCATATCATAACCAGTGTAAAATAA
>APFE030283940.1:54460-57825 GCA_000404065.3 Pinus taeda | reverse complement strand
TTGATCATTTACAGGAAATTGCAAATTTTGATTTGGAAACATACCTTGAGGTGCTGGCCTTGGCTGCCATGGTCTCTTTGTGCCCATGTAATACACGTTTTCCATCTCTGCATTAGCTGCCATATTATAGTTCTACAAAACCTTCACTTTAGGACAGTTAAATATATCATGATGTTCAGTACAAAAAGCACAAACTTGGATGTTTTCTAGTGGGCAGTCTTTTAATGCATGTTGCTTCTGGCACTTTGGGCAGAAAATAACCATTATCTGATCCCCAGCTTCTTGTTTCTTTTTAGCTTTTAGAGTGTCAATTTGGTTCCCTAGCGTGCTTAAATGATTTGCTTGAAACTCTTCTAACAGATTCCCTATTTCAGCCCTTGTGACACTTGCTGAGGCAGATTTTGTCACTTTGGATGACAGGGTTCTTTTTCCCATTTTAGCTTTGCTCCTTGAATACTTTTCGCATAAGTCAGTGATTTCTTCAAAGGGTAAAACAGAAATGTCACCTTTTCCCATCAAGTTAAGGTCATCCATGTATTCCTCTTGGATGCCTTTCAAGAATATTGTGCAGATCAGATCAAGAGGCATAGTTCGGTGTTTGGATTTTTGTAAGTTGTAGACAAACCGTTCTAAGTATTCCTTTAAGGTTTCATCCTCTTGTTGGCTCATTCTAAAGATATCATCTTTAGAATCTTTGGATCTACAGTAAGGTTGATATTTCCTTAGAAATATTATTCTCATGCCATCCCAATCAACTATAGCATGCTCACCAAGCCTCATGAACCATCTTAAGGATGATGCCTTTAATGTCGTTGGGAAGAGTCTAAGCCTATGGGCATCATCTGTATAGCCATATGTTTGACATACAATGTCAAACTCGAACAAGAATGAGTCTGGATCTTTTGAAGCCATACCATAAAAGTTTGGTAGGACGAATGGAGGTATGTTCTTCATTTTGATCTCATCATCTTCTTGTGGTTCATGTATAGGAAATGGAAAAGTTGACTTTTCTTCGTCTCTATGTCCTTGATGTGGTACTGATCCATCTCCTTCCTCAGCCATTCTAATAGGTTTCTCTGTGTCAATGTCACTTGTTTTAAAGAGGAGATTAAAGAAAGATTGTTCGGTCACTGTGCTACTTTCTCCTTGTGTGGAAGACCTAGGAAAGTACTTCTTCTGCGATTTATGTGTTAATAAAGTTTGCCTTTCGATGAGAGTAAGTCTCTGTCTTGACTTTTGTTTATCCTCTAATGCTTGTATGATGACTTCCTCAGCTGGTGTTGAATTCCTTAAAGAGTCTTCTCCTGATGATGATGGGTTAGTTTTTGAATGGTGCGGGGCTTTTATGAATCTACCCTTACTGTCTCTAAATCTAGGCATAAATGAACATGATTTCTAACTGTGTTTTTGTTTATTTTTGTTTATTGATTTTTTTTCTTTTTAAATCCTTTAAGTATGCATCCCCGACAACGGCGCCAAAATGTAGTGTCCTATCTAGGGTGCTAGATTAGGCTATATTTATTATCGACCAGGATGCGTAGACTTAGAGGCATGCGTCTAAAGTATATAGACATAAAGGATTATTAGCTAAGTGGTTATGATGGTAGGTCACAACACTTCTTTACGAAAGATTGAGGTATGTTACCTATCACCCAAACACTCAGGTCACTTAGTTAATCTACCTAATTACAACACTGTCATTCAATTAATTTATCAAATTAAAACACTGTGTATCATTGCAAACCAAGATTTTAATCCCCTTACATAGACACCATGCATAAAACCCCTGTTCAGCAAATACTCAGCATTCACTAATATTCATGCAAGATAAAAACATACAGAAATCGTAAGCATACTTTGAAATGATAACAGAGTTCATGATATTGCTTTAAAAGACAACAAGGGATCGAATCCCTTACAGGATACGATTCACGATCTCAATGATGAACTTGTTCAAGCGCTATAAAAAACATAAACCATACACATTCTATTGAAATCAACAATCAATTCTAATCACTGCGCATATCATTTAATACCCTAAGTTGCAAATGAAAAGAAAATAACAGTATACCAAGTTAACACAAGGCCCGTCCATGTTCCAGAGGTATATTGGACTGTGATCAATCGATTATTAAATCAACGCAACAAGGAAAGATCGTGATTGCAAATTATGTCTTTGATATTAAGTTTAAACTCTGTTTTTCAAAAAAAAACAACGATGATCCACTACTAACTCAAAATTGTGTTTACATACGGTCTTACAACACTTACATTTCGAAAACGAATGTACATTCATGATGTGGCTGTTGCTGCTTTACCATGTCATGATTTTTGAAATGTTTCTATCCTAAACTGATTTCAAAAAGGAACAAAACTAAATCAATTTAGAATGCTTGTTGTTGCTACCTTTGTCGCCAACATGCTATACTTTGACCTTCGTTGACCGTGCATGTAGGAGGGTCGATTCTGCTGTAGGATAGGTATTCGTCCATGCTTGGACATTCTGCTTTTCATCCCTACCCTTCGCTCTAGCCTAGTTGTCTTGCCACATGTCAAACAATGAACAAATTACAGGATGTTGGAACTTCCTGTAGCCATTTTTACCAAAAATTTCTAATTCGTTAACATAAAACTCCTAAATCAACTTTAATGCAATTTAATAACTATAGGACTATTAACTAATCAATTTTCAAGGGATTTGAGAGATATATGATCTAAAGAGGTAGGCAAATGATATGTTTTAGGAGGAAAAAGGAGGTCATGGAATGATACCAACAAGATGTATTGCTCGATGTGATTTTTAGGTTAATATACTCTCCCCTATGCAGTTCCATGTTGAGAATAAGCTCCTCGATGTGGTTTAAGGTTGATATGTGCTCATTGATATTGTTTCAGATTGATATGTGCTCTCTAAAATGATAGAGGGTGGTAGCTAAGGATCACCTCTCATGTCAAGTTATTCTTATTTTAGATTCAAGAATGTTCAGCATATGAGTAGAGACAATCAAGAGATAAAAAGAAATGAGCAGAGATGAGCAGTGACGACATTTGACGACGAGAAACTTGAGATTGGATATGATTTGATGATAGGATTCTTGTGACAGATACATGATGCAGTTGGAATTTATCCCTAGCTAAAAGGGAGTGTTAATTTGGAAGCTCAGTGATAAATTCCAACCATGGGACGAGGTTTCTCTTTTTGATAGGACCAATTTTGATTTTTGAAGTACTCAATTTGGACAAGGGAAAGTGTATTTTTGAATTATGCACCACATGGGCATATTTGATTAGGTCAACCCAAAAGATAAATTGCACACCCATGGATGGCTATAAGTACAAGCCAAGTGACCCTCATTTTTACATCA
>APFE030283940.1:41960-49460 GCA_000404065.3 Pinus taeda | reverse complement strand
AAATCTAATAAATATGGTAATTTGAAAAGTTTCACTATGCCATTTTTATCAAAAATCTAAAAATGTGAAACAAAGATCTATGTAATTATTTGATGAAGAACTCAAATGATTGTTTAAGAAAAAAGAAAATCACTTTTCCAATCACTAAATATTTTTCAGCACTCATTTCGTTGAAATAGAAGTGCTTTATAAACAATATCCCATTGGGATGAGACAATGTGCAAAAACTGTAATAAATTGCATTGCAATGCAACAAGTGAGTTTTAAAAATTAGAAAGAAAGACACCTTAGATGTTTACAATATTAATTGGTCAGACATCAATGTTTAATTCCATAACAAGATAAAATAATAATGCAATGGCTAAAGTACATATATCCAATATTCAAAGGATATATTTTTAAGTTTTACAAAGGTGTCTGAGTATAATTTATTTCGTAGTTTGACGCTTGATCACTTCCAAACATTTATTTTTAGGCAATGGTAAAAGCCCAAAAAAAATGTTCATGTTGGTTGGATTTATCAATATAGGATTAGTCCTCTAATTCTACACTCCTTTCAGAATTTCAAACTAATATTGGGCAAGTTCTCCTTCGGATGTCAAATAGAATAAATTGATGTCGATGATAAAAAAGAGAGAGGAAGAGAGAGGATGGAAGATATTAAATGAGAATCATAACACATATCAAGGGTTAAACTATCAACAATAAATATGTACTTAAAATAATTTTCACTGCATCAACAAACTTACCAAATATTATGCACCGTGTTCTTTTAGAAGTTCAACCATAGTCTTCTAGTTAGCACCCTCTACATCTACAAATGGCTGCAAAAGAAATTGTCTCACTTAAATCCTCAAACTAAACAATGCACATAGTGAATTCAGTACCATTGGTGTTACAAAATTGAAAAACGAAAATAAATTAATAAATAATCTAAACCTTGTAAATATTTATAGCAACAAAAGATTAGGAAGGTGAAAATTGCAGTACTTGCTCTTGATTTATAAAACAAGCTTTCAGTTAGAAATAAGAAGTGATACCATAGATAATAACTATAGGACGGGCTTAAGTGGAACTAGATAATGATAAGAAGAGGCATTCAATGCCAAGATGATAATTTGGAAGACTTTTATCTAGGATTGGATGGAGGTAGCCATCAAAACTCTTATCTCACCTCTCTCAAAGGATCTATGATTGTGAATCAATACCAAGAGGGAAGTTTCCTATGGAATAAACAAGAATATCGATTAATGTGAAATGATACATCCATTCCTATTTTAATTTTATTAGCCTTGCGAAATGAATCTCATTTTGAGAGCCTTTATTCACAAAGTGTGCTTTTAGATGCCTTGTAAAGCATATTCCAAGTAAATTGTGGTATCATATCAAATTCCTAGTGAATCTATTCTTTCACCTCTTTAGAGAACTCTACTACAACTATCAACACAAAAATAATGAACCCTCTAGAAAAGGCAACACAAACAGGGTAGGGAAAACAAATTGAGGGAAGAGACTATAATGAATAGTTGTGGTTTTGTGCTCAGGAATGATATTCAAACCCAAAAGCCACCAAAGGATACAAATAGTGAATTTGTGGAATCTAAGAAAGAGCTATACCCTATATTATGATATTGTTGGAGGAGCTTTTCACATGTGTGTTTCAAACCCTCTCCAGTAGGTGGTTGGCTACGTTGAAATAGAACCAAGATATAAACTAATTTTTTTCTCCAAAGATCATCTCATTAAGGCAATGGTTGGACCAAAAGTAGGAGGAGTTGCATCCAGCACTAGCAGTTTTAAGACACACTTGCACACATAAAACAACTAGAATATATTTACTCTTCCTCAAGAAATTAATCTCCTCCTAATCTATAGTTCAACATACAAAATTTACAAATTGAAATCAATAAAACAGAAACATTTTGATATATAAATAACATCCAACTTTCCACTATGATACTAAAATTATTTATGTTTATCAAGTCATTACTTAGTTTAAACTTATAGATACAAAACATATTTTTGCATCATCTTCCATTTTTCCATCTCATCCTTGCTTTTATCAATAATGGCAACAAGTGAGAAGAATTTTAGAATTATTGCATTAGAATAAGAAAAATGTTGTACATTGATATTTTGTGAGAGAAGGGAATAAAATAAAGAAAAATGAAGGGAAAATTACATGGTGGAATTTAAAACACACTATGATGTGGACAAATGCCACAAAACTGACCAATTTTAGCATGTTAATATATCCCACTTAACTGAAAGGAAGGAAAAATGAGATGTAAATAAATAAAAACACACTCTGATGTGGACAAATACTACAAAACCTAGTCAAGAGCAGTGGTAAATATATCCCACTTCCACCCAAAAGTTGAAGAAAGGACTGTCAAATAGGTCCTAAGTATGTAAATGAATCCAAAATGGCTAGATATTATGAATTTAGCAAGGGGCATAAGTTTGGACCTATTTTGAGGTAAAAGATAGTGTTGTCAAACAACAACATAAACCCTCTCCTAAAATAAAGTAGCAATTTTTCTACCATGAAATCAATCTTGAACTTTTCCTAAAAAGTATTTTCGATCTTTGGAGACTAGAGTCTGTGAAAACAAATTAAATATCTCAATTCTCTACAAAGAAAAACTATGTAAATTGTTTCCACTGAGAGAAATATTTCCAATAGTATAGAAATTCTCACATTTTCATAGCCTTCGGTTTCAAATATGGACCAAGAGGTGAATATGAAGTTGTTGTATCTACTCCCTCTATTGCTTTTTGATAAACATGTGCTTCAGAGACCTTAGGCACCATCTTGTCCAAATTTTCAGATACATCAGATATTTTCTTCTCTGATGATGGTATGGGCAGCCACCATTTCTGCTTGTCTACAATTAATTTCATCAAGCTAGTTGTCCAACCAAATTCAAGGGCTTAGTGCAATGAAGAGGTTATGTTCATGGATAATGTAGCATAAAAAAAAAGAGAAACATAGTTTATTAAAATTTAAAAAAATAAAAATAAATGTATGGACATGCTATCTAAGATTTCTTATTCTACCATTCTACTTATTATAAAATATGTCCAAGTCCAAGAAATAATAGCATGAAGGTACCTCTCTCTTTCTTCAATTAAACCATTCAATTGATTCTTAACTTCTAAAATTCCTGTTTCTACCCATCAAAATCAAGTAAATAGTTTCATAAATTTCTCATTTTAGTGATTTGGCAACTATTACACAAGTAGACATAACTAGACAAACCTCTTCTTGTGTCTCTTCATTCTAAGACCGATTGTTTTCTTCTATCTTTTGTAATTGTTGATTATCTAGTACAAAATAGTAGGAAAGCATAGAAGTAGATGAAATAAATATTAGAGACAATAATAATGATAATTTTGTTGATACCAAATCAACAAAGCCTATGAGATCAAAAGAGAACTCACAACATAATTGTTCATATCCAATTTAACTCCTAGAAAATCCCTTATGACAACATGTGGCATACTCTCTTCTACAACCAACCTCGAATTAAACATGAATATCTAAGAAGAAGAACACGCAAACAATGCCAGAAACAAGGTAGTTCAAATATCTCGTCTTTGCTTTCACTAGATTAGGATTCATCAGAAATATCTCGGTAGAAACAAAGACATAATCAATATACAAAAGACAATGTGGGTTAATATTTTACGCCCACAAGTAAAAAAAATTCTTGTTAATTCTTCATCGCTTTAATCAAAAAGAGATGACAGACTTTTAAGCCTTGCATGAAATAAAAAGTAAGGTACAAGGGTAATATGAGCTAAAGTTGGGAAGATTCAATCATTGATTTTATTTTGTGATATGTTTTTTTAGAAAGTTGTTGACAACTTTCCTTTGGCTAAGTAGTGCCACTATGAGGGGAATTTATGTGGGATCAAAATTATCCAGGACTCACACTTGATCTCATCTACACCCACTTAGAGGGTTTTGAATATAGGTGTCATCATTAATACAAGTATGGTCACCTTGCAACTTGTTGCTAGCTTTTCAAAATACTGTTCTACAATTCCAAAATATCATTCTAAAGAGCAGCCATGTACCTCCTTTTTTTGAGCTACAAGAAGACCTTCAAGTTCTTCTATACGTCACTTGGAAGAATTCATATCTTCATCCCTATTTATATTCATCTGTTGGGCTAAAATAAATCCAATACATTTGAATGGTGACCCTAAACGTCTAGACTTAGCAACAATCTATTCCCCCATCTTGTCCCTAGATGAAGCCATAGCATTGGAGTTTGTTTTTTCATCCTTAACATGACTTTCCATGGCTTCCAATGCTTTATAATGCTTCAATATTTGGGGAAAAAAATTGCATCAAGATCCAATCATATCTATGCTTTCATCGCAGAGGAATCAAGAACTGTTGACTATGTTCAAGTGCAAAAATGCATTAAAATTTGAAAAATAATCAAGTTGTTCTCCATACCTATTTTGGTTACTTATTTTCTTATGTTTCTGCATTTATAAATAATTTTTTAATATAGTATTTTCACTTTTTAATTTGCATGAAAAGAGGGACTAAGGTAAGGCTTATATTAGTGAATTAATCTTTTAAGTGTTAAAGACAATTGGCATTTCACAAGTTAGGTACCTCCACATATTTTTCTTCAATTTCTTTCTCTAGAACTTTAATCTATTTGTGTTCCTCACACAACTCAATATTTATTCTTTCCATATCCTTGCATAGGGAACAATCATGATTTATAAACCACTTGGCCATACATAAACCATCATGAAGTATGAATAAATTTTAGTTGTATAGGAATCTACACCTTGGGTTTTCATTGGCATTCTCTATTGACTCGCTTGAGCTTTGTATATTCATAGAATCTTGAGCACTCTACATTGTTGACATCTGATGCTTGAGGGTTGTAGATCTAATTGCAAATCCTCCCTCATCAAATGTTTCCTTTTAGCCTCTCATTTCACAATGTCCACCTATTATAGAAAGAAACAATTAGAATGAGTAATAACCAATACAACTACAATACACTTGCAATTGTATTTTCCACATTACCAAGCCTACTTGGATCTCTAATGCATTTACAGTATGCTCTAGTTCTTCAACTAACCATTCCAAAAGCTTAGTCTCCTCCTCTTTCTCTTGTGCACAATTTTTCTGTTGGAAATAATACTGAGAGGGGGGGTGAATCAATATTATTAAGTTCTTTTAATAAATCTTCCTTAATTACACTTTGAATTATTTTTGCATGTCAGTATCATAAAATAATGAGCATGAACAAAGAAAACAGATAGTCACACCAAAGAACACCAAATGTAAGGTGGAAACCCAATGTGGGTGAAAACCACCTGCTGCAATATGTCTCTATCTTATTTCAAATTAGAAACTTCTTTTACAAAGGTTTTGTATTGGTGCAGTCCTTTACCAGTACGCAGGCTGCAACCTGCAGAGAGCTACAACTCTCTCTCGTTTTCCAGTCTCTCCTGGAAAGGAGCTACAACCCCTAACTTATTTTCTCTCAAGGATCACTTTTCATAAAGTTTCAAACTAGATCCATAAAACATCAAGAGATCATCAATTACAAGAAAAATCACCCAGTCAACTGCAGTAACCAGATCAATAGTAACAGTAAACTAAACCCAGAACACCTTATCAACAGAAAAAAAAAAAATTAGCCACAAAAGATCTTAAGACAGATACGCAGTTTTCCTTTCTATGGTCTGCGTGTGTACGCACTTCTCCCTCTGCTTACTTGCGTATACCCGCAGAGACCCTTCTGCCACAGCGCATACCCACGCACTGTCTCTTCAATCAGACTGCGTACTGTTACTGCAGACATGCACCCACAGATACTATCGCGCCGCGTACTGCTACTGTAGCCACGCACCCACAGATGCTATTGCGCCGCGTACTTACGCACCTACGGCTTCTGAAGCGCCGTGTACTTTCCCTGTGACTATGCACCTGAACCTCTATCGCGCTGCGTACCCATGCACTGCGCCTTCTCTTGCTTTTCGTACCCACGCACTTCGCCTTCTTCTACTCTGCATACCCACGCACTTGCACCATTAATCACCTGCGTACTTTTGATTAGGGCCAAAATGGCAGTCCCCCCAGTGTGCCACCGATAGTCAGATGCTCAGATCTGATCATGCGCTCGAGAGATTATCCTTCATAGATTCGCTTTTAACTTCACTGGAACAATAACCTGATATTTTCGATCTTAAGATATTCAACTTGCAAAAGATACATAGCCAAGTGATCTCCTTTGCTTTATATAGGCAAACTCTTCCTAAAATCATGGATCAATACCATAGATAACCGATACAGGGGGCCTAAAAACATGGGGCTCAATAATAATAATAATATAAAGCAATACCACGGGACAAAACCATAGAATCACGAATGGCAGGCTAAATACCATAAGCCAAACATAAGAAACCCCACGAGAGCGCGCTTTTCTACCTTGAAGTGTGTGCACAGGGGTCTGAACCTTCTGAACGGGTAACCTGTGGGTATGACCGCACCTCCTGTATGGGCAACATGCGGGTCCACACCTTTTGAACCATTCACCTGTGAGCCTCTTAATTTCCATCATTTTGAGATCTTGAACAGACCATTGCCACTTGAGTGAGTTGCCATCAAGTACAACACCTGTATCATAGAGCCATACCAGAATCATAATGCCAACAATCTCCCCCTTTGGACTTGATGGCAACCTCAAGATCCTCAACATCATTCTCCCCCTTTTGACATCAAGGGCAAAGGGTTATGCTCCCCCTAAGAACATGCTTCCCCTGAAGATAAACCAGATATGCAAAGAAGAACCATAATCCACCAAACACCATAAACGACCATGAAAGAGATAGAGACATATTGCAGCCATGTTTAGATCATCATCCATTTTCTCCTTCTATGCTCCCATATTGCCAACAATGCATTATATGTGCTCCCCCTGCACCTGTGCCATCGATCTGCAACCAATCCATCAATCAGCAAATGTGCGCGTCTACCATGTATAGACCTCGTGTACAACCAACAGATGAGATTCAACAACAAGATGATGCATCAACAACCCCCAGCTTTTGCCTAAGGTATTCAAAGGTCTCTCTGGGCAGTGGTTTAGTGAGAATATCAACAACTTGTTCCTTAGAAGGAACATACTCCAACTTGACCTTTTGTTCAAGCACTTGTTCTCGGAGAAAATGATACTTGATCGGTAGGTGCTTGGTCTTTGAATGCATAACTGGGTTCTTTGAAATACTGATTGCACTTGTATTATCACATAAGATGGAGATAGGTGGTGTACAAGTGATTTGGAAATCCTGCAAGGTCTGCATCATCCAAAGTAGTTGAGTGCAACAAGATGCAGCAACAACATATTCTACTTCAGCTGTACACAAGGCAATCGAACTCTGTTTCTTGCTTAACCAAGATACTAATCTGGAACCCATAAAGAATGCACCACCACTTGTGCTCTTCCTGTCATCCAC
>APFE030283940.1:13634-29665 GCA_000404065.3 Pinus taeda | reverse complement strand
TACTGGCCACATGATTGTAATTTCTATTGATATCCATTCTTGAAGCAAATTGAGAAGATTTTACCTGTGGCTGGTTGTAGCTTTTGTTCACCCTTAAGTCGGATTTCCCCTAGTTCACTTGATAGTCTTTGTTTGCTCTTGATGCAATTCGTCCCTGCTTTATCTGGTGATCTCCATTGAGCTTTTGCTCATTCCCCCTTGCTGCATCAAGATAACTCTTTGAGGTGGATGCTTGAGAGGTTTCTCCATTATACCCTAGACCTGTCTTGTTTAGTGGAGAATGTTGAACATTGATGATCTCATCCAGAGTTTCGGATCCTTTGACAAACTTAAGATTAATAGCCTTTGTTTTCTCAATCTCTTTTCTAAGGCCAACAATTTCATCTTCTAACTTTTCAAGATATTTTTCCTTTTCATCAATTTAAAATTGTAGAGTATCAATGATCATATTCTTTTCTTCTATACATGTCTTGAGTCTAGAAATTTCTTCATAAAAACTATCCACATCTATAGCATCCATGTAATCATCATCTTAAAATGCCATCAAAAGTTTGTAGTCATTACCTCGTTCATCTTCATCACTATTTGATAGACCGTCACTGCCTTCATGAGTGTAGTAGCTCTTCTTATTTGCATTCTGTTTCTTGTTCCATCTATAGGTTCCTTTCCCTTGTCGATCTTACCCTTATGAGGACATTTGGCCGCATAGTGACCTACTCTTCCACAAGCAAAGCATTTGAATGGCAGCTTACCTTTGAACCATCCAGTACCTCGTTGAAGATTTCTGACAAAATTTGATTCTTCTTCTTCTCTTGATTCATAGTACTCTCCTTTGCCTGAAGTCTTGAAGGCAGCTTCTCTCCTGTCAGAAGGACCTCCTTTCCTCATTTCATGAGAAGTTAGAATTCCATGTAGCTATGACATTTTAAGATGTTGGAGATTTTCCTTTTCTTCTATAGCAGAAACTTTAGATTCAAACCTAGGTGACAAAGAACTCAGAACTTTTTTAGCCACAACAACTTCTTTTATTTCTTCACCCAAATTTTTCATACAATTAACAATCTCATCTACACGAAGAAAATAGTTAGCCACACTTTCATCATTATACATCTTGAGATTTTCATACTGAATCCTGAGGGTTTGAAGTTTTGCACGTTTTACCTGATCATCTCCTTCATAGCTCAGAATGATCTTGTTCCATATTTCTTTTGCGGATTTATATTGCATAACTTTCACAAATTCTGATTGAGATAGGCATCCTAGAAGAGTATTGACTGCCTTTGCATTTGTTTCATATTTCTTTTTCTCTGCTAGATCTATAGGAGTAGCTGATGGAAAAGTATATCCTGTTTCTATGATGTCCCAAACTTCAGTACCCAAAGATTGAAGATAGGCAGTAACTCTTACCTTCCAATATATGAAGTTTGTCCCATCAAAAATTGGTGGCCTGATCGATGCTTCCCTCTCATAGTTTCTCATGATGATGGATCTTCCTTCAAGCAGTCAAGCTCCTTCAGAAGGACCTGCTCTGATACCAATTGTTGGAAATAATACTGAGGGGGGGGGTGAATCAGTATTATTAACTTCTTTTAATAAATCTTCCTTAATTACACTTTGAATTATTTTTTCATGTCAGTATGATAAAATAATGAGCATGAACAAAGAAAACAGATAGTCACACCAAAGAACACCAGATGTAAGGTGGAAACCCAATGTGGGTGAAAACTACCTGCTTCAATATGTCTCTATCTTCTTTCAAATTAGAAACTTCTTTTACAAAGGTTTTGTACTGGTGCAGTCCTTTACTAGTGCGTAGGCTGCAACCTGCAGAGAGCTACAACTCTCTCTCATTTTCCAGTCTCTCCTGGAAGGGAGCTACAACCCCTAACTTCTTTTCTCCCAAGGATCACTTTTCATAAATTTTCAAACCGGATCCATAAAACATCAAGAGATCATCAAGTACAAGAAAAATCACCCAGTCAACTGCAGTAACCAGATCAACAGTAACAGTAAACTAAACCCAGAACACCTTATCAACAGAAAAAAAAATTCAGCCAACAAAAGATCTTAAGACAGATACGCAATTTTCCTTTCTCTGGTCTGCATGTGTACGCACTTCTCCTTCTGCGTCCCTACGTATACCCGCAGAGACCCTTCTACCACAGCGCGTAACCATGCACTGTCTCTTCAATCAGACTGCGTATTGTTACTGCAGATATGCTCGCAGAGATACTATCGCGCCGCGTACTGCTACTATAGCCATGCACCCATAGATGCTATCGTGCCGCATACCTACACACCTGTGACTTCTGAAGCGCTGGGTACTTTCCCTGTGCCTACGCACCTGAACCTCTGTCACACTGTGTACCCACGCACTGCGCCTTCTCTTGCTTTGCGTACCCATGCACTTCGCCTTCTTCTTCTCTGCATACCCACGCACTTGCACCGTTAATCACCTGTGTACTTCTGATTATGACCAAAATGGCAGTCCCCCCAGTGCACCACTGATAGTCAGATGCTCAGATCTGATCATGCGCTCAAGAGATTATCCTTCATAGATTCGCTTTTAACTTCAGTGGAACAATAACCTGATATTTTTGATCTTAAGATATTCAACTTGCAAAAGATACATAGCCAAGTGATCTCCTTTGCTTTATATAGGCAAACCTAAAATCATGGATCAATACCATAGATAACCAATACAGGGGGCCTAAAAACATGGGGCTCAATAATAATAATAATATAAAGCAATAACACAGGCCAAAACCATAGAATCACGAACGGCGGGCTAAATACCACGAGCCAAACATAAGAAACCCCACGAGAGCGCGCTTTACTGCCTTGAAGTGTGTGCACAGGGGTCCGCACCTTCTGAACGGGTAACCTGCGGGTATGACCACACCTCCTGTATGGCCAACCTACGGGTCCACACCTTTTGAACCATTCACCTGTGAGCCTCTTAATTTCCATCATTTTGAGAGCTTGAACAGACCATTACCACTTGAGTGAGTTGCCATCAAATACAACACCTGTATCACAGAGCCATACCAGAATCATAATGCCAACATTTTCCTTGCCTTTGCATGCCCATCATAAAAAGTATTTTATAAGGGCATGGAAGCAAACAAAAAGGGCTACAAAAGTGAGAAACAAAAGAAACAATATATGTGATCAAACTTGGTCATGTTCTTCCACACCAATAGCTTCCCATTCATCTACAAATGCGTGGGCCATTTCCAATTATTCACTCGAAGAAAGTAGTTATGCATTAAGACAATCCCTCTCTCTAATAGCATTGTTCATCTCACATTTCATGTTTTTAATTGAATTGTTCATTCGGTGATATAGTGGAGAACTCATCTCAAGGAGCTCTTCCTCTAATCCTTTTACCACTCTCTATTCCTCTTCCAATTCCTCTTTTCCAAAATTTCTCTTTGCTACTAAGTCTTTGACATCAATCACAAGCTGAGAGTTTTCATTTGTGATAGAGACCAAGGTCTCCTTTAGTTGTGTAAGTTCTATGTTCAAATTGGTCACTTCACTTACCTTCTCCATCAACTCTATCTCAAGCCTTGTACTATAAGACATAATTGTGTTGAGATCATTATCTTTTTCTAGTAGATCTTCTTGAACCAATTTCAATGTTGTAGATGCTTCCTGAACTTCATCATTTTTGTCTTTCTCTTTGGATGTATACTCTTGCAATAAAATCAAATCAAAATACAAACCATTAGGAATTCCCTCTTTCCATTGTAGTTCTGACATCAACGCATCATTATGTGAAAAACATATCTTTAAAGCTAAACTCAAGCAATTCAATTTTAGCTAAAAACATATCTGCCTTCTCCTCAAGTTCAGATATGAATTTAATGATTTTTTCTATGACCAACATTTCATCAACTCTCTCTAAAGGCATGAAAGCAAAAACTTTGTCCTGCAAGCTATAAATATTGGGCTCAAGAATGATAGCTACATGAGTGGAATAAAAACTAGCTTTGGTCAATTGCAGAGTAATAGTCTATACCTTCTTCAAATAATCGTCTTTAAGAGCTATTTTCTTGGCTAAACCTTGAAGGTTTTCATTTTGATTGTTAAGATTTTCCTTCATTCGTTCATTCTCTCTCTCCACTCCAGAAAAATGATTAGAAATGTCTTTCTTCTGCTAAAATAGATAATATTCTTTACTTCTTTCTCTTGAAAATCTACATCATGTTACACATTTCCCCTCCTAAATTCTTCAATAACATCATTGCTTTTCTGAAGCTTAGAAAATAATCTTTATTTTCAACCTCTTTGGATATATTCTCTCTTAACTCCATGTTTTCCATCACAAAGGCATTTAATTTAGTCATCAAGACCTCATTCTTTTGTTGATTATGTGTAATCCCCTCTAAAATTTTGGTATGGGCAAGTTGAACCTGAATCAAGTCTTTGTTTTTCATATTAATAACATATTGTAGTGCACTAAAAGATAACTCTAGTGTGCTTAATTGTAGTGTCCCACCTTGGCAAGGTTAGTTTTTTGAAACTTAGAGAGGGTGATTTTGATGTAATGATATAATATTATGCATGAAATACTTATGTACATGCATATATGATATAGACCTATCTTGGGTCACCTAGTTTCTATGTGCTTATGATAATATCTATGGATGTGTGTATAAGAATTGATTTTGGTTAAGAGCATATTATCGATGTTTTCTCTTTTGGTATCCTAGTTTCGACATCTCTGTATGACAAGGATGGTGATCCAAGATTGAAACACATAGATCCACTAATGATCATGGTTATGTAGAATATATGGTTAATTATGATTAATGGATGATATATGATTTGTATGATTAAATATGCCTAATCTTGTATTGAGAAGGATGTGACAGGGTGCGTGGTTATTTGCAAACAAGGATGTTCAAATAATAAATGGTTGCAGAAGTCATTTCTCCAAAACCAAAACGATCGTGGAAGTCATGCGAAACCTTTGGTAAAATGTGAATAAGTTAATTATGAAATTCATTTGATTCCCCTATGAGATTGTGTTGTGTGCATGTCTTGGAACAAGGCCTTACCAATGAACCATCATATGGGTATGAGCTCACAATAAGTACCTTAAGGTGAAGCGAGGAGTTTCAAAGTAGAGTATATGATAAGCCATGGAAATTAGGGTGCAAAGTCCTAAATCCAAGAAAGATAAAGACATGGAGTCTTGGATCTATAATAAAAGGATTAAGGCACGAAGTTTTAAATCCATGAAAGATAAAGACGTGGAGTCTTGGATCTATAATAAATTGATTGGGGCATGGAGTTCTAAATATTTAAAAGATGAGGGTTTTGAATATTGGATCCTTGGAGTAGATCAAGGCGCAGAGTCCTTAATCTACCAAGGCATGAAGATGTATGAAAAAAGGATGTGGAATCCCTATTCTCCGAAAGAGAAATACCACTCATCGGTAGCTCAAGGATGAATATCTTTAATAAAATATCATTTCTGACAAGTCTAAAGTGACTTTATAAAAATAGAAAGTCATGTCTAGCATCTCAGGTATGACTTTCCAACAATAGTAAGTCACCTTCAATCAATGGGTAATCAAGTAGAGTTGAAGGAAAATCACTTAACTGATCATTAATCAAACCTAATAATCCAATCTCGACTTAGTCCTCAATATTATTAATATTGATATTAATATTATTTTCTTTTATGAGACTGATATTATTATTAAAAGGGAATTACAAGTCACCTTAATCTCCTCAATCACTTCACCCCTCTCTCCTTGATAACTCTCATGGCTCTATGTAAATCTCTCTCTCTTTTAGTAATACATTGCACTCACTTTTATGCACTCATCAAAGAATGGCATACTCCTCTTACACTCATTAAAGACATGTCATAGAATATTCCTCTTACACTCTCTTTAATGCATATGTGACACTCTCCTTAACTAAGTCATACATACCTCTCCTTAATGGCATGAGTTACACTCCTCTAAATGGAATACAAGGCATTCATATTACTCCTCCTTTATGACAATAATTTGTTTCTCCTCCTATATATGTCTCATGTATTCTCACTTACGGGGGTGCGTGATGATACCAAGAATTTGAGAGATTTGAAGAAGATTGTGAGAGGGACAGATTTGGAGAGTAGCCAAATGCTAATCTAAATTACTAAGTATCTCTACCCAATGGAGTTGAACATGAGTGGTATTGAGAGGAAGTAAAATTTATCTTCCTCAAGTTTCCTTGTATATCTCTCTACTACTATATTTTGGTACTACTTGTGATCTCTTACATATCGAGGGTTCTAGGGGGAGAAGTTCTCCCTGGATATGCTTGGGTGGAAAACCAGATGGTTCACAATTACTTGGTAAGGGCATTAAGCTCATTTTTTTCTAGATATATATAATATATATATATATATAATATATATATATATAATAATAATATATATATATATTATATATATATATATTAATATATATATATATATATAATCTTATATTGGTTTCTTATTAGTTTTTAAAAGTGTGGAGATTTTTAGATTTAATATTGCTACTTTAAATTATTACAAAATTATGAATATTTATGAAATATTTAGAAAGTTATTTTTGAGATAATATTTAGAAAGTTAAGTGTTTGAAATATTTCAAAAATTCCATGTTGTTGATGAAATAGAGACTAAAAAATTGCTCAAATGCTTGAGAACAGATAATGGTAGAGAATATTTCTCAAAAGCATTCAAGGAATATTGTAACAGGTTTGATGTAAAGCATGAGCAGACTGTGCTTGGTACTCCTCCACAAAATGGTGTTGCAGAAAGATGAATCACACCATTATGGAAAAGGTGAGGAGTATGTTGTCCAATTCTGGTTTGGAGAAACATTTTTGGGCAGAAGCTATAAGGACAACTTTCTATCTTATAAATCGATCTCTAAGTACAACCTTGGATGGTGAAATCCTTGACGAAGTTTGGACTGTTAAGAAGTTGAATTATTCTCATTTGAAAATCTTTGGATGTGAAGGATTTGTACATATTCCTAAAGAAAATAAAACTAAGCTAGATGATAAATCTATGAAATGCATTTTTATGGGATATGTGGATGAATAATTTAGTTATCGTCTATGGGATCCAATCAAACATAAAACTATTAGAAGAAATGATGTTATATTTAATGAGTCAAAAATGTTTAAGAGGACTCTAGGTGAGGTGGATATCAAGAAAGTTATCAAGATGTTTGAAGAGAAACAGGAAGACATCCCACTAATGCAAGAAAATGGACAGAAAATTCAAGAGAAGGAAGGTCAACAAGTGGAAAGTTATTAACCTTTACAGGAGTTTCAACCTAATAATGCACCGCCACAAATAGTTCATAGATCTTCTAGGCCTCATGAGACTTCACAAAGTTATCCTCCTTCAAACTATATAATATTCACTAAAGAAGGTGAGCCTTATTGTTTTCAAGAGGCTTGTAAAATTGAGCACAATAAAGAATGGAAGAAAGAAATGGAGGAAGAAATGAACTCTTTGCTAGTAAATAAAACTTCGGAGTTGGTAAAGCTCCCAGAGGGTAGAAAGGATCTAGAAAAAAAAAAATGGCTTACAGGATTAAGCATGAAGGTGACGAAAAGAAGGAGAGGTATAAATAAAGGTTGGTGGTGAAGGGATTTGACCAAAAGGGAGGTATTAAATTCACTAAAATTTTCTCACCTGTTGTCAAAATGTCATCAATCAGAGTCATTCTCGATCTTGTTGTTTCTTTAGACTTAGAATGTGAATAGCTAGATGTAAAAAACACTTTCCTTCATGGTGAATTGGAGGAGGAAATTTATATGGAGTAGCCAGAAGGCTTCATATAAAAAGGTAAATAAGACCTTGTTTGTAGGTTGAACAAGAGTGTTTGTAGGATGAACAAGAGTCTGTATGGGTTGAAACAGGCACCTCGAAAATGGTACAAGAAATTTTATTCATTCATGTTGGCACATGGTTTTCATAGGTTAGAATTTGACCATTTTGTTTATATCAAGAGGTATGATCAAGGTAAGTATATAATATTATTGTTATATGTGGATGGCATGTTGATTGTTGGGCATGATAAGAATATGATCAATCGGTTGAAGAAATATTTGGGAGACAAATTTTCAGTAAAGGATTTGGTTCCAGCACAATAAATATTTGGCATGAGGATCATGCGTGATAGGGAAAAAAAAGGTTGTGGTTGTCACAAGAAAAATATATCAAGAAGGTGCCTAACAGGGAAAATATGAAGGATGTCAAGCTAGTTGGTAAACCCCTTGTATCTCACTTCAGGCTAAGTAAGGAGTTATGTCGTACTGATGAAAAGGAGAAGGAAGAAATGAGTAAGATTCCTTATGCTTTGGCAGTTGGCGACTTCATGTATGCCATGGTATGCACACAACCAAACATTGCATATTCAGTGGGAGTAGTGAGTAGGTTCCTTACAAATCCAAGAAAACAACATTGGCAAGCGGTAAAATAGATTTTGAGGTATTTTAAGGGTACTAGTCATTATTGTTTATGTTTTGGTCATAATGAGGTTGTGCTTGGAGGATTTATAGATGCAAATATGGATGAAGATATGGACACCAGAAAGTCCACTACAGGTTATTTGTATACATTTGCGGGAGCAACAATATCTTGGGTGTCAAGGATACAAAGAATAGTATCTCTCTCTACAATAGAGGCAGAGTAAATAGTTGCAATAGAGGCTTGTAAAGAGATTTGTGGATGCAATGATTCCTAGGATAGATAGGAATAAAGTAGGACAAGTATGTGCTTTATTGTGATAGTTGGAGTGTCATTGACTTGGTGAAAAACCCAACATTTCACTCAAAAACGAAGCACATTAACTTAAGGTATCATTGGATCTATCATCTGTTGGAGGAAGGGTATTTATCCTTGGAAAAATTCCATACAGATAGGAACCCTAGTGATATGCTCACTAAGACTATATCAAGAAATAAACATGAGTTACGTAGAGGCATGGTAGGACTCAGTGTGACTTGATTCAGGATTCTTCATTTAGCTTCAAGTGGGAGAATGTTAAATGTGAAGCCATAATAGATAATTCGACACCAACCTCATCATCAACTCTACTCTCTGACAGTCACGTTGCCGCTGAACCCATTGCCACCCACCATCATTTGACTTGTAACCTCATTGTGTTCCTAAATTTCGCATGCAAAATTCTAGATCTTTCTTCTTCTTCTATAAATTTGTATTTTCCTGAGCCTTAGAATGCAATCCAAGGCCAAGGCCTATGTGCAATAGAAATATGTGTTTCTCCATTGTAGTTTTTCTTTTGCTTAATGAATTCTGCCTATTCTTATTATCTCTTGTTGTGTCTGTGATTAGTTTTATTCTTTGTTGTGCTTCTCTGATCTCAACATCTATAATGTGGAGACCATGACCTTCTTCTTTTTTTATTACATGTGCCCATAAGAATTGATTGTATACCGATAATTTGACCAAACAAACGAATTGACAAATATACAATTTTTTTTACCAGTTCGACTAAATTTGGTAACTATGCTTATTACATTGTCAATAAATAAATAAAGAAAGAAAATATATATATATATAATAATATATATAATTAATGAGACTGATAACTAGGATTAAAAGGAAAATGGAATTTCCCTAAATTTCTGAAAAATTAGCTCCATGGATTACAGTGTTTTCTACTCTGATGTCTTTTAAAATATACTAAGTTTTTTGTCAGATAATCCATGAAAATGACCATCAAGCATCAAATATTATGACATATCTATTCTCGAAAACTCTATGCGCCTATCTTGTCAGTTATGCCCTAACTGATTCAATAAGAACTGATTCAACAAGAGAGAGATGATCAAGGGCATATGACATAATATGGTTAATCCAATGATTCATTTCTTGGGAGATGAAACAATAAAAGCAATTTGATTATACTATGGACCATTTATTACCGAAATATCCTTCCTTACCAGCAACTACATTTCATTTAGTTGGTAAAATTAAATGGCTAACATTTTAATCCCAACCTCACATGCACCTCAAAGTACATGCTAGATTAACTCATTTGAATCACCATAGTGAGATCATATACTATATCTTAAATTAAAGTGAATTGTAGTTGATAGAATCAATTCCATTATACTACACAATCGCCCTTATCATTGAGTTTGATTGATGCGAGTTAGTGTTTCCCTAGTGAATTGACATCTGCAATGTTTTAATTTCCCTTGACTCAAAAATATAATTTTGAACCATAATTGCAATCATGAAATTGAAAATTCTATTCAAATAGTGAAAATAGTTATAACACTTATAAGTTGTCATATTAGTTAACAATTGTTGGATGATGTGGAACTAATTGTTACTTCCAACATCTATAAAAAATAGTGAAGAGTAACACTTGTAACCATAAAGAAACTCAATTCTTGAACTCTAATTTAGTGTACTTTGACTTATAAAAAAATCAGTAAAAACATAACAATATTCTCCAACATTTCATGTTTGATAACCGTAACTCAGGTTAGTATTCTATGGATGTAACATACACTATAGGAGGTATGCTAGGAGGAAGAGTGCCATAGTTGCATTAGATTAATTAGGTAATTTGAAATTGAAGGATTCAATTGGAAACTGGTGCATTGGTCATACCAAATAGGTTAGCCACTAAAATATAGTCAAGGAGCTTAAACACCATAAATAACCATACAAGTCATAAGCTATGTAATTTGAATTACTTCTAACTATGAGATGATAACCTGATATTATTTTTTTATTATGAAGACCAACTCTAATTGACATTGCAATAATGCTTTGGACAATAATGCATCATCCTAAATATATATATTGGCATTGTAATCATGTTAATTTCACTATAACTCAAAAAAAGTAATGACTGTTCCATTCTTGAATAACCTAAGCTATAGAAATCGAGCTACCACGCACACAATATATATAAATATATATATATATATATATATATATATAATATATATATACATTTCCACATATATAAATTTGATATAAAATTCTTATTAATATGGATGATATGATAACATTGCAACATGAAGTAAACAAAAAATAATAATCGTCTCATAAAAACATTATTATTGTTTTAAAAACGATACCTTATTATGATAACAAAAACTTTCATATCATAAAACGAATGTATTTCTCAGTATGGTATGATTAGCTACTCATACAAAACCTACCATGTCTAATTTTGAAGGTGGCCTTCTGTGTATCTTCTTTAACTTGAATTTTGTGATACCTTGATTTTAAAACCATCTTAGTGAATTGAATTCTTTTTTTGCAATTGGTCAAATAGGTCATCAATCTTAGGTAGGGGCTACCTGTTCTTGAGTGTAATTTTGTTCATTTCCCTAAAATCAGCATGCATTCACCAAGTCTCCACCTTCTCTAGCATAATTATCATGGGTTTCCCACATGGTGATGCACTTGCTCAAATAACACCTTAATCTAATAGTTTCTCCAATGGTTTCTTCTCCTTGTTTACTTCTAGAATGGATTTCCTATAAAACCTAACGTTTGGAAATAGTGAATTTGACAATAATTGGGTCTTCTGCTATACTTACCGCTTGGGTGGTATCCCTTTAAGAAACTGGAAGAGCCCCTTGTATTCTTGTAGAAAATATTCCAATTGTTGTCTTTGTCCCTTTCTACACCCCTTTAAGGATGCATTATTTCCCATTGACTCTTTTATAGATTGATTTTCTCTTAAAATTAATAAACATATTTCTTGTTATAAGTAATAATCTTAACTTGTTTGGGGATTACAAGCAAAATCTTTGACTTTCCTTTGTGCATGTTGATGATGAAGGATTTTTATTCCTTTATGATGTAGTGTTCATTGGCTCTCTGCATGAAGATTTCATTTAGAATGTACATATAGGGAATCCCAAACACAACTTCGCATACATAAATTAAAACTACATCCAATTATACTTCATTAATAAAATGACCCTCTATATAAAATTTAATTTTACACTATTCGATCACCTTTATCTCTCCATTCGTATTGACTCGACCTAATGGATCTGGTCTACAATGGTCATGGACCTCTATTCCATATTTTTTTACTAGATCTGTTGCTATGAGATTCTCCTATGATCCTCAGTCAAACATGGCATCACTTTTCATGTCCATGACCTATATCTTTAATATATGGAAGAATTTTATCAGCTCCTCCTCTTCCTATTGCTAAAGGCTACTGAGATTCACCCTCTTATACACTAATGTGAATACAATAATAACATCCATGTCCAATTTTCTATCCACTTAATTCCTCAAATCCATGGTTATGAGGTTTGTGAGCTTCATGTCTTTCTTATGGTTCTTCACGTTCAACTCTAGATGCAATTTCCATTACTTGTTTATGTGACCATAAACATTGCAATGATTGCTAGGATATTTGTAATAGTGTGTTGTGGTTTTATTCTTTTGTCTCTTCCCCCCTTTCCACTTCTTCTTCCCCTCCTTAGAAGATTCCCATTGTTCTTTTTACTTTGAACCACTTGCCCTCCATTTCTTCTTACCAATGTTTTCCAGATATTGCACTTGTACACAACCCTCATCCACCATTTTGGGTTCTAACAACATCAATTTCTTTAACATATGGCTATGTAAACCCCCTAGATACCTTGATATTATATCTCAGTTCTTGGGAAAGATATCTATAATTATTTCCATCTCCCCAAACTTTGTAGTGTACTCCTATAAACTCTACCTTTGTCTCTACCTAAAGTAATGTCATAGATTCTGTTATGATCTACATATATGATATGGAACAATTGGGATGTTATGAGAGTATTAAAATCCTTCGAGTTAGTTACTACAGGATCCCCCTCCATCCTAAGGGATTTCACGTGGCCTTTCAATGAGGTAAAGGCATGTCCCTCTAATTTCGAATGAGAAAATTAAATTTTAATTCCCCCTCTATATTGTGAACCTCTAATTGTTGCAATTGATGTTTTAATTTCAAAGCATATATCTCACCTTGATATGGTTTGGTGTACACCTTAACATCCATCTTAAATGTTAACTATTAATTTCACATGAAACTCAAACTTAATTACTCATTTTCAACTCTCCTAGACTCCTTCTCTAGTTCTTTCTAATCCCCAAATTTCCACTATGAGTTACCCTATTAGTAGGAACCTCCACATTCTATAAATAACTTGAGCTTATTGGTTATGGCCACAATGACGAAGATCACATTACAGTTTATATATGTGACTTGCACCTCCAACCATGCAAACCTTTCCTCTACTGAATCTGGAGAGTTATCACAAACAGTTTTATTGGCTATGGTTGGGGATTTAAGACTTTCTTAAAACAATGTGTTATCTCCCTTGCAACTCACCTCAAAATATATAAAAACACATACTTTGATATGAATATGATCTATAAATTACCATGCATATTACATTGCATACTTCACCACGACAAGTCTATGATAATAAACCAAAATCTATACTACAAAGAGATAATAACTTATATATTCCATATTTGTTTTATTGTTTTTCTATTTATATATGCAATATATAACATGTGGAAAATAGAGAATAGGTAAATACAATCACTAACAAACCACAATGAATACCAAGACAAGCTCTAGGAAACCCTTATGGGAAATAAACAAAGTTACCAATCAAACGGGAATGGTGACCTCAAAATGAGAACTCTAGCAAAAAAGTCCCCAAAAACATGAAAGTTTATATGCTCGAATGACACTTTTTTTCAAGGTAAATGTTCAACATTTTTTAAAAATGACAGTGAAAAGCGATTTTTTTTCACAAAAAACACTTAAGAAAATGAAAAGTGTTGATGCTAGGACAATGCATTTCTTTTTTCGGGGTAAATTTTAAACATATTTTAGAAATGAAATTAAAGATAAAATATCAAGACTTTGAAAAACTTTCAATTCCAACAATTTTTAGGCATTGAATTAAAGATAAAATATCACATCTTTAAAAAGCCTTAAAATTCCAACAATTTTCAGTCATGGCATTAAAGACAAAATACTTATAACTATTTTCAACCATATCATTAAAAATAAAATATCATGACTCATAAAAACCTTAAAATTTTGATAATTTTCTACCCGTGGAATTAAACAAAAACCTTAAGTTTTCAACATATTTCAACCATCGCATTATGGAAAAATTATATGATTAATTTTGTTTTTTAAATGAAAACCTAAATGAAAGAGTCATTATACCAAGAGTAATTTTTTTTTAAATGCTAAAAGTACAACTATTTTAAATTCTTAGCCTAATACAACTTGACACATTGTAATGAAAATTTTAAAATCAACCATCAAATTCACAGGTAGTGTAGGTAAACTTGACCCATTGCAATGATAACTTAAAAATCAACCATGAAATTGACACATAGTGGAGGCAAACTTGATTCATTGTAATGAAACTAACAAGTCAATTGTTAGCATTATGGCATAGGTTTGATGCTATGGCTCTGGTGTTGTCCTTGATGGCAACTCAACTTGGTGACAGATCTCAATTCAGGCACTCAGAAAGAAGAAAAAGACATACGCAGGTTCATCTAGACGAAGGCGCGTATACACGTGGGTTATACGTTACTAAAGCGCGTATATGTTGGAGAACTTACTCTTGGTCCATGGTAGTTAGTCCTTGGGATTTGAACCTACGGTTTTGGACCATGGCATCTCGTCAGATGTGTTGATCCATAGTTTTGGGTTCATGGTATTGAAATGTTATGGTTTTGGACCGTGGTATTGTGGAAGGCCTAAGACTATAAAGGAGGAAGGAGATCTTCTGGCAAGGTATCATCTGAACTATTATTGAATATCTAAAAAGTGGTAGATCTGAATGCTAGTAATTGGGTTATGGTGTAGATCTAGATCTAAATAAAGGAGGAACCTTAGCGAAAAGAAGAAGGATAAGTTCTATGATGGGTCATAATATTTAAGCTTGAATGATAGTATCTTTATATGATTTTGGTCTATTTTATGTGGCGCTTGCTTGATCTATAACACTGATAATTTGGGTTAATTAGTGTTTTTGAATATCTGGAAGAGCGAATTATCCTTTATAGATCTGTACGCAGGTTCAATGAAGCGAAGGCGCGTATACATGCTGGTTCAATGAATTAAAACAGCATATATGCAGGTTGTTCCAAACACAGAAGTGTACGCACGCATGTTGCAAGTTATTGAAATAGCGTATATGCTTAAGTTGTGATCTAGCTACTTCTGTTTATTGCTATTGTGTTCTAGGTTCAGTGTTTTGTGTGTGGTTTCTGGTACTGTGTTTTGGGTACAACTGTCAGAGAAGTATCTACTTGATTCAGATCTAATTGGTGGAAAGGAGATTGGTTGATTCTTGATTATTGATTGATGTTTATGGATCCAGTCTGAAAATTTATGAAACGTGGTCCCTAGAAGAAAGAGAAGGTTGTAGCCTTTTGTAGGCAAGCACCTACGTACTAGTATCTTGGCTAGTGCAAGAGCTAAAGGGGGTTGTAGCTCCCTTCCAGTAGAAGCTGGAGAATGAGAGAGGGTTGTATCTCTCTGCAGGTTGCAGCCTGCATACTGGTAAAGGACTACACCAGTACATTGTAAAACAAGTTTCTAATTTAAAAGAAGATAGAGACGAATTGCAGCAGGTGGTTTTCACCCACATTGGGTTTCCACCTTATATCTTGTGTTCTTATGCGTGATTGTCCTTCTGTTCTGTTTTACTGTCTCTGGTTACTAGTTATTTGTTTCTGCAACACAGATTAACAATCATTATCAGAAAGATAAAGTAAATTAAAATCTTGCCTTGTATACGCGGTTTTCCTTCTGCATATATGCGTATATACGCGTGTTTAACTAACTGAAGTAGTGTATATCATTTGTTTTGAAAAAGGAATATTTGACTTGATAATACTGATTCACCCCCCCTCTCAGTATTATTTCCAACAATTGGTATCAAAGCAGGTCCTTCAGAAGAAGCTTGATCGCTTGAAGAAAGATCTTTCATCA
>APFE030283897.1:0-32041 GCA_000404065.3 Pinus taeda | reverse complement strand
TGTATCTCGTACTGAATGAAAATAATGTTGTTGATAGCTTCAAAAAATCTCTCCTTGTCATAGCACCTTTCACGTAGGAAGATTTAGCTGTGTCCTTTGCAATGTCTTTAAGCTTCCTCATATAATCTTCCATGGTCATTAGTTTTTCATTAATTACAAATAAAGAAGGCATGACCCTATTTGTTAATGCTTCTATTTTGGTGAAAATTTTGTTGGCTTCTATTTCCAAACTGTGACATTTTTCTATAAGTTTCACAATCAAATTTTTCTTTGTAAGAACTTTCTTCACTTCCAAGATTGTCTCTGTCCTTTCATCTACTCCCAAATCATCCAACTCATATCTTTTTTTGGAATTTAGAAACTTGATGATGCTATTGGTTGTGGTAGGAATATCTCCCAACTCTTTGTTAATAGTGGAAATGGCTTAATTGGATCTCTCAATCAACTCTTTATGTTCAAATATAATCTGAATACATGGCTAGATTTCATCCATGGCTTCAATAATATTGTTCCATATAATTTCCTTAACTTGACCCAGTGTGTGGCTAGTGGAGGACTCGGTTGCAGATTTCCTACATGCTTCTATATGATTTTGAGCTCTTTGTAGTTTTGCTACATGGGAAGTTTTATTCCTTGCCTTCTAGTCTTGCAGAACATTAACTTGAGCATTTAATATTTTAATTTCTTCTGTTTGGAGAGACATATTCTCCACTGCATTTGTTGTAGAAGATGTAGATGTAGGAATTGTTGTAAGAGGTACAACTTCCAAAGGGACAATAGACATTCTTGCAGCTTTCTCCTTTTCTTTGATTATTTTTTCCATCTTTGTTTCCATTTGTTTCAACTGTACATTTTGCTCCATGATGAGCTTCATCATGTTTTCCTTCTGTGACTCTCTTTCTTCAATGTCTTTGGCCAGAGGATCTTCTCTGGCTGGTAATTTCAACTGTTTTCTCAATGCTGCTATGTCGGTATTCTTCTTTCTTATGTTCTCTTATGTTGCATTGATATGGGTCAGGCCCCCTTAAGACAACAAATAGTTCCGTTTTGGGACCCTAGGAAGATATGGCACAAATTGCCATACCTAGTTATAGAGGCTGATGTATAGGAGATTGTGGGGTCATGGCCATCAGAGCGGAAATAACCCACAGATCTTGGCGTAGGTACCAGCAAAGGTGGAGAAAGCTCTTCTGTGCAAACAACAACTATGCAAAAACCAAAAGAAGCAACACAAGCAACAGAGCGGGAGTTGACCACTCAGAAGAAGAAGGAAGTCGTTGCTAATGCAGTTGCTGCTAAGGCAGCTGCTGATAAAGAGTGTGCTGCAAAATAGGCCACAGTAGAAGTTGAAGCATTGGGTTCCCAACATACCTAAGAGAAGGAATAGTCCGAGCAGGAAGGAAGTAGAGGTGACGAGTAGAGCACTCCCTTTAAATTGCAAAAGCAAACTAAGGAGACGACTTTAGGACCTAGGAAGAAAAAAAAATTGGACAAACATGCACATGCGGATCCAATGGGCCGCACTGAGGGGGGACTTGGATGAGACCATGGACAACACAATGATAGAGTTGTGGACTAAATTTGAGGAAAAGTACAGGTAGATGCTAGGGATCATCCAGAAGGATATGTGCGAGTTGCAGATTCAAACCGACAGAATCCAGGCAAGTGTAGAACAAGTGAGTGGGTTTCAAGCGAACCTGAAACAAGTGAGATTTAATGTAATGGAAACGGAATGGACTCTGGATCTCAAATTCATTCCCTTTCCACAAGGTACATTACGTGTAGAGTCAAAGTAAGAAAATGCCCAGCTTAGAAATATCAAGGGCATCGGTATGAATTTAGCCATGCTACCCCTTCAAACCCTCCACGTGCTTCATCAAGGGGTCTCAGATGAGCTTCGAATAAGAGAGAAACATGTGGTATCAGTAATTAGCAAAGTCAAAATGAACAATGAGCAGATATTTTTCAAAAAGGCTCAAGATCTTAAGGAAAAAGAAGAGATAGAAGCGCGAACCATGAAGCTAGAGCCTCGAAGTAGTAATTACAGAAGCATGTAAATCAATACCAGAACTACACATTCCCGATGATGTGGCATCTTTAGAAAAGGTTCAGAAATTGGCTGCTGCAGTGAGATAGTCTAAGGATGTGGTAGGCCGATTTACTTTTGATTTTTGGATGAAGATCTCAGAACTACAATTCAAATTATAGCCGACTACTCCGACAAAGGTAAGGGAGCAGCATGGTGCAACCATCATATAACACATGTCTAGCTTGTATAATGCAATAATGGGTTGCAATTATCTCTTTGAAAATGAAAAGGAGCTATGGACCATTTTGCAGGAGGACTCAAACCTATAGAGACTAGGTACAGAGACCAGAGAGGCACAACAAAACTTTGATGAGATCAAGGCGACTGTGCGCACTTTGGCACCAGTCCAGTGCTTCGTGCAATTACAAGAAATGAAGGTGCTACAAGGAGAGGTTGAGGAGCTGCAGTGCAAAGAACAATTTTTGAAAGCTCGGATTCAGCCATGGATAGCGAAAGCGAGCCAGACTACTCTGGCTATCCAAGAGAAGCTAAAGACTTTCCAGTAGACACAAAGTACCATGCGCCTCACGATGGTGGGGCCAACTACAAAGAAGGTGGTCGAAGAAGTGTAGCAGACCATCGTACAGAGCATAATGGACCTTGGAGTGTTGAAGATGGAGTTCAGTGAACTCTGCAATAAAGTGGATAAGCCAATTGAGTGAATTGAGGGCGATTCACCATATTTGGGTTGGGGGCTTGTTGGGATGGGGTCCCTGGGGGTTAAATTCTGTCAATAAAGTGAAATTTTGTAATAGTTGTTGTGAAAGAATGTAAATTCACCACGAAATGTGGAAGAAAAGGGCGAAGCTAAGTAAGATTCAATACTAGAAGGCTCCGTCCTATTAGCCAAAGAAGAGGGAGAAAATAACTCCTACATTGCCAAAATGTTCATTCAGTTTGTGAATGAGAAGCCACTTAGTGAGTTGAGGCCCATAGATGTGCTCGACAACGTAACTGATATCATGGAAATTTCCAAGGTTGTTTAGAAGGAGGAAGCTAGGGTCAAATCTAAGGAGTACCTAGAGGTGGTATCAAAGAATGTGGCTGCCTTTAACACCGAGTTTGACAAGATTGTTAAAGAAGGTTTTCCAAACAACTAGGACTTTGGGGGAGTGTTGATCCAATGGGGACAATATTGTCAAAGACTAGTGGAGACCAAAAGCAAAGTAATCTCTTCTCATGAGAATATTGCTACTCTGAAGGGTAAGGCTATGGTAAACTAACTGAAGAGGGAATTTCAGCTATTGGGGATGGTCAAAACCATGTTTCACCCCAAATTGAACTATACACATCTGACCAACCTCAAAATTTATTATCGGTGGTTCTTCTGTTCCTCTGCCAATGCCAACACTGTGGCAAAGATCTGGGCATTTCGTCAACCCTCTTGTGCTCCAAATCATCGAACCATATATAGATATGATTAATAGAATAGTAGAAGGCCTCATCCTATCAACCAAAGGAAGAGGGAGAAAATAACTCCTAGGTTATCAAAATGTTCATTCAGTTTGTGAATTAGAAGCCACTTAATGAGTTGAGGCCCATAGATGTGTTGGATAATGTAACTGCTATCATGGAAATTTCCAAGGTTTTTTAGAAGGAGGAAGGTAGGGTCAAATATAAGAAGTACCTAGAGGTGGTATCAAAGAATGTGGCTTCCTTCAAAACTGAGTTTGACAAGATTTACAGAGAAGGTTTTCCCAACAATAGGGACTTCGAGGGAGTGTTGATCTAGTGGGGACAATACTATCAAAGAATAGTGAGCCCAAAATCAAATTAGACTCTTCTCATGAGAATACTACTACTCTAAAGTGTAAGACTATGGTAAACTATCTGAAGAGGGACTTTTAGCTGTTGGGGATGGCCAAAACCATTTTTCACCCTAGACTGAACTACACAAGTTTGAATAACCTAAAAATTTATTATCGGTTGTTCTTCCAAGCTCCTCTACTAGCGTAAGTACTGTGGCAAAGATCTGGGAATTTCATCAACCCTCTTGTGCTCTAAATCATCAAACCATCTAGCTATGATTAATAGAATACTAGAATGATTCATCCTCTTAGCCAAAGAAGAGGGAGAAAAGAACTCCTAGATTGCCAAAATGTTCATTTAGTTGGTGAATGAGAGGATAGTTAGTGAGTTGAGGCCCATAGATGTGTTGGACAACATAACTGCTATCGTGAAAATTTCCAAGGTTGTAGAGACAAAGGAAGATAGGGTTAAACCTAAGGAGTACCTACAGGTGGTATCAAAGAATGTGGCTACCTTCAACGCCGAATTTGACAAGATTTTCAGAGAAGGTTTGCCTAGCAACTAGGACTTTTAGGGAGTGTTGATCCAGTGGGGACAATAATGTCAAAATCTAGTGGAGCCCAAAAGCAAACTATACTCTTCTCATGAGAAGATTGCTACTCTAAAGGGTAAGACTATGTTAAACTATCTGAAGAGGGAATTTTAGCTATTGGAGATGGTCAAAACCATGTTCCACCTAGATTGAACTATACAAGTCTGACCAACTTCAAAATTTCTTATCGGTTTCTCTTATGAGCTCCTCTGCCAACACCAAAACTGTGAAGAAGATCTAAGCATTTTGTCAACCATCTTGTGATCCAAATCATCTAACCATCTGGCTATGATTAATAGAATACTAGAGGGCTTCATCCTCCCATCCAAAGAAGAAGGAGAAAAGAACCACCGATAAGAAATGGCTGATAGGGTGAAGCCTTCTAGTGTTCTATTAATCATAGCTAGATGGTTCAATAATTTGGAGCACAAGAGGGTTAACGAAATGCCTACATATTTTCCATAGCGTTGGCATTGACAAAGGAGCTTGGAAGAACCATCGATAAGAAATTTTGAGGATGGTCAAACCTGTGTAGTTCAACCTAGGGTGAAACATGGTTTTGACCATCCCCAATAGCTGAAAGTCCCTCTTCAGATATTTTACCATAGTCTTACCCTTCAGAGTAGCAGTCTTCTCATGTGAAGAGTATACTTTGCTTTTGGGCTCCACTAGTCTTTAACAGTATTGTCCCCACTATATCAACACTCCCCCAAAGTCCAAATTGCTACGAAAACCTTCTCTGACAGGATGAAGCCTTCTAGTATTCTATTAATCATAGCTACATGGTTCAATGAATTGGAGGACAAGAGGGTTGACAAAAAACTGAGATCTTTGCCACAGTGTTGGCACTAGCAGAGGAGCTCAGAAGAACCACCAATAAGAAATTTTGAGGTTGGTTAGATCGGTGTAGTTCAATCTAGGGTGAAACATGGTTTTGACCATCCCCAATAGCTGAAAGTCCCTCTTCGAATAGTTTACCATAGTCTTAGCCTTTAGAGGAGTAGTCTTCTCATGAGTAGAGTCTACTTTGCTTTTGGGCTCCACTAGTCTTTGACAGTATTGTACCCACTGGATCAACACTCCTCCAAAGTCCTAATTGTTGGGAAAACCTTCTCTATGAATCCTGTCAAACTCAGTGTTGAAGGCAGCCACATTGTTTGATACCACCTCTAGGTACTCCTCATATTTGACCCTAGCTTCCTCCTTCTAGACAACCTTAGAAATTTCCATGATAGTAGTTACGTTGTCCAACACATCTATGGGCCTAAACTTACTAAGTGGCCTCTCATTCACAAACTGAATGAACATTTTGGCAAACGAGGAGTTCTTTTCTCACTCTTGTTTGGTTGACAGGATGAAGCCTACTAGTATTATATTAATCTAGATTACAGTAGGGTTTCTAATGCATAACTTATACAGAGTATGAGAAACCATATGAAAATCACAATATCAAATAACTAACTCGACATTACAGTTCATCGGTCTAATTATAAGTATCACAATTTACATCAAAATATTGCCCACAAGAGGACATGATATAGAGATAAGATCCAATACTTTTTTCTAGGAAGAGATCTCCTCATAATAGTTAAGATACTGAATAATAGTTCTCCTTCTACTTTTGTAAACTTTTCCAAGTTGATTATTGGTGTGGTGAGACATATTAGCTCCTGAGTGTGCACTTTATCAAATAAAAAATAGTGTTTTTTTTATGACTTCATTACTAGTAGGCACAATATGGAATCCTTGGATCTTTGATTTGACTTTTTGATTGGTTGCGAGAAGAAATGTGCTAGACTTCCATGTAATCGTCAAATCTTACAAGTTAGACTCTTACATGGATAGGAATGAATGTGATATATAATGACCTCATGGTTCCCTAGGGAACCATAATCCTTGTGGTGGTATTGGAAGTGAACAGCATATTCATCATTAGAAACATAAGTTCAATGTGCACTTAAATATAGTAAAAAAACATAGGTTTTTAATAAGCTAAGGAGGGTGTACTTCGTCATACTAATTATGGGTATTTTAAGCCAGTAATATAGATTTTTTGGGAAAGGAAGATATAATAGGCAAGGAAATAGAATGGAAAGATTTAAGCTAGAGATGTTAATGTTGGGAGCCAAAATCCCCCCTACACCAAACATCTTACATGTCCCCATGGAAGAAATCGATAAAATTGGAAAATTAGATCCCATCAAAATTTCTCATCATCTTACAATCTTATTAAGAGAGCACAATAGAATTTAGAAAAATGTTGCATCATCCTTCAATGATAATCCCTCTCTTTATCTATCTTCCCTAGGATGCATATGGAATGGAGTAAAAAAACTCGTTTTGTAGGTTTTTGTTTTACAACTATAACTCCTTTATCTCCTCTTGAATTTTACAACTTTGGGCTATGAACTAGTAATTTTCTTTCTGTAAATATCAGTCATAGTTTTAAAAATTGAAACTGGTTACTAGATTGTTCTACTAATAAGCCAGATTTCAAACCGGAACCAGTCAAACCAAGACTAGTCAGATCTTAATGAACCAATTATTAAAAAAATAGATTAAATAATTATTTTTTAATGAAAAAACTATTTTCATATCTGGAACCATGATTCGAAGCCAATATAGACAAAATATGCAAAGTTTTCTCATCTATATACCATGTGAAGGTGAATATATAAAAATGGAACCGAATGCAATACATATCATTGAACAAATACATAAGAAATGAGGCTATAAATGGACTATAAAGACAAAAAACAATGTTATAAGCAATGAGGCCATTGGCCTACTACAAGACTACTAGTCTACACATTATCAATCATCAAACTCATCACCACTAGTAGACACGGAATCATCAACAGGAGCTACATAAACATCATCTAGATTAGAGTCTAAGGTTGCCTCAGCCTCATCTGCAACCTTAATAGTAACACTGCCACCAATAATAGTATAAGTGAACCTAATCGAAGCACGAGTTGGTTGATTTGCACAACTAATGTCTTCCATTGGTTGTTTTCATTTGTTTAATGCAAGTATTAATCCCGGTTCTAATGGCGCTACCAAATTTGCTACATCCCCCTAATTCCATGTCAATATCAAAATCAACATCAAACTTAGGATCTTCAGTCTCTTCCACCCATTCCGATGTTGGATCAATATCATCCAACACAATGGGATCTAGATCAAGTATTTTGTTCATCATTTGGTTGCACCTTATTCAAAGGTTGTATTTCATGAAGACAATATAATTTAACCATTTTTACTCCAAATAGTTTCTCTTCTTCATGTGTATGCACTAAAAAACAAACCAATTACACTCACAACTTGAAGCACTGCAAGTTTGGCTAAGGAATCTAATTGAAAACTTTTGCAATTGAGGACATTAGTCGCCAAATGACTCCCACCAATGTGTTGCAAAGAAAAAGACATTAATTAGTAATTGAATTCATTTCATTAATTATTTACAAATTACAAGTATTAATATATAATTTGAATTGTAATTTTGTAAACAATTTAACTTGAAAAGAAAAGAAAATTGGAATTGCTTACTATTAGGATGGGGTCCCTGGGGTCAAATTTTATCAATAAAGTCAAATTTTGTAATAGTTTTTGTGAAAGAATGTAAAGTCTCTGTGAAATGTGGAAGGGGAGTGTGAAGCCAAGTAAGAGTCAAAAGGGCATTAGTCCCTTGTATAGGTAGGTGATAGGACGGGTTTGAGACTCACCCATGGTCTATGAGCCATGATATTGTAATGAGAAGGCTATATATAGTTGAGTCTTAGTGAGTCATAGAGGATAAATTTTTGGAAAGAATTATTGTAAGAGCAAGGTGCTAAGGCAGGAAAATTTTATTTCCTGTACTTAGGTGAAGGGGGAAGGCTCCTGCAGCTGAGTGCTCAAAGACCTTGGTAAGTCCGCAGCTGAGTGCACAGGCCCCTATAGTTGGGTGCATAGGGATAAAAAGTCTGTATCTGAACATTTACATCTTAATAAAGACTATTTTGAACCGAATCTATGCACATGTGCCTTGTTTATTTTCTTTTGTTTATGTTTAGGCATCTTCTCTCTGTGATCTGTTTATGTGAATTAATTCTTAATCTCTGCGCAAAACAGATGGATTTGTAATGTTTAAGCATAACCAGTAGAATTAACCTCGTTCATGGATATCGGGAATTTGTTAGATAGATCTCATTTAGTTATTAGTTCATAAAGGGTAGCTCTACGTGACGACAAATCTAGGTCATAAGGGCTTCATAGTATACAATTTATTGTATGAAATTAGGGAAATTGTATCTTTTATGCATGATAAGTACAATTAGGTACCTTCACGAAGGTCTAAAGGTCATTTCAATATAGTTGCATCAATTGATATTCGGAAGGAATAGATTTACGCAAAGGCATATCTAATTTATAATATCCTTAAGAAGACCATCACACAGGCCTATAGATCCAGAAACCTGGTTCTAGCATCCCCCAATACTGCTTCAAGTGAGACTGTAGCCCACACTACACAAGTTGTTGCTGAAAGGGCCAGTAGTTAAGGTTTTGTTGGTTGGCACAAATAACTCTGAACCTGGGTCAGGCCCCCTTAAGCCAACATTTACCTAGGTTATCCACATCTCTTTCCATTTTTGCCAAGTTTTTTCCAAAGTTACCAACCGCCATACTGAAAAGTCTAATTTTTTAATGTATTTCTAACTGATCTACATGGTTAGCGACCATGTGCTCCAAGCAATCAATAAATCCATCTTTGACCTCCTCAACCTTTAGATCTCATAGACAAGCTTTATAATGATACTTTGGGTTCAAAAAATACCCAACTGTATGTATAGGATGACAGAGTTGATTTCTCCATCTATTATCAATGATCTCCCATATACATCCATATTTAGCTAACTTATCCTTGTAAGCTACCCATAGATTCTCCTTTGCTTAATCCATAGGCTCATAAATATAACCCATGACCATTTTTTTCCCCATCCACCATCCTTAGCACCTTAACATCGGGCTCTATAATTTTCACAAGCTCTACAGACCTTTTCCAAAAATAATTTTCAAAAAAAATATTTTTGGTGTCCCTACCATCTTGTTTATGAGCCCACCGAGATTCAATCCAACCATAAGAAGAAAACAGTTTCTACTAGTTTTTTGTTGAGAATTGAGACATTGTTGTAACAGCCCTAGTAAAATTTCATGTAAAAGAAAATAAGACCAAGGTCATGGGACATGTATTCAAAGCTGAATGGTGGGAAAAAAACCCTATTGGCTATTCATTTAGGTTATTATGGCTAAACTAAAATGGCAAAGGGAACGATAAAGGCTTTAGAAAGGCAAAATGGAATTTTTGGCAATTTATTTATGAAAATAAAGGAAATTAAGAGAAAAGGAAGGTGAAAGGTCACAGGATGCATGTGAGGAGGAAAATGAAGTAAAATAGAGGAAATTGAAGGAAATAGAGGCCTCATTGATAATAAATCTTATGAGGATCACTTCATAGACTTTTGTTAGTTCAGTTTTGGAGCTCTCTCTTTATTCTCTCTCTCATACTCTTGGACACTTAGATTTTTCTTGGAGTATTCTTGGAGGAGTGTGGAATAGTTGGAGTTTTTGAGTAATAAGGAAAAGGAAGTGCAGGAAGGCACAAGAGAACATCAGGATCAACAACTACAATCAATTTTTCTTTTAGATACCAAGTTGCATGTACAATTTCCTTGCTAGTTTTGGCATGCATTGAAAATGCATGTGGTTTTTGGTTATGATATACCATTGGCATGGAAGAATGCCTAGATCATGGAAAATTTTAGAGGCGAATTTTCGCCCTTGGGCTAAATTAAGGGATTTTATATTTTTATTGGGAAAATATTTTGTATCATAGTACATTGTTACAAATCACCTCAAATTTATTTGATAAAAAAATTAGGTATGGAGGTTAGCCCACCTTATTTTAAGGGAGAGGGTAAAAAAAAGGAAATTTAGCCCTTGAAATTAGGATTTACAATCTTCCATTTGCCCTCATTTCCAAGAAAATGTATTTATGATAGTTATAAATAAAAATATAAATACAGTTAAGGTATGGTAAATAAGTAAAACCTCTTTTTATATTTAGTCCATAACCCTCTTTCTATTTAAGAAGGCTAAAAAACGAGGTTTCATTTAAGTGAAATCCTATGGGCCAAATACCATATTTGTAAAAGAGGTATGGTAAATTAATAAAAATATAAATAAGCGAGAGGAATGGTAAACAAATAAAACATTTTTTTATATTTGCTCCATAAGCCACCTTATATTTACGAACACTTAAAAAATGTGTTATATTTAGGTGAAGCCTATGGGCTAAATACCATGGGCCAAATTATTATTAATACCATGCAAAAAAACATTATTAACCCTAATATTAGTATTAATAAAAATAAAGATGGAACATGGTATTAACCCATGGTATTCACATGGAATGCCCCTATTTAAAGGGGGAATTAAACTAGCATAGATCCATCTTTACTCTAGATCAAATATCATGATATGCAAACTAACATAGAGTGAAAAAATATTTGATCCCTCTTAGGGCTTGGTAGATCAAGAGTAAAAATGGATCTTTTAATTTAATGTCACTTAAACATTTTAACTTGGTTAAAATAAAAAAATAAAAATAAAAATAACTATTAATTTTTATAATTTTTATAATTTACTAATAGTAGTTTTTAAGCTCGGGTTTATGATAACCCATGGTATTCATGTGAGCATAGACTATTTAAAAGGGAAATTCTATCAGCTTATATCCATCTTAATTCTGGGTCTACCAAGTGCTGGGAGGGATAAATAGATTTCATCCCTCTAAGAGTGGTAGATGTGGAGTTAAGATGGATATAGGTTGCTTTTTTATGATAATGAAGATATTAAATAGACTTAGGAAATTATATTGCAAAAAATTCTTAAGGTGAATGGTTAAAGCAACATTTAGTCACTTCACAAAATTTAGTAAAAAATACCGATATCTCCATTACTATTGGTTTTTTTTATTTAACAAAAAAAATTCAAAACAATGAAATCTTAACTCTTTCCGCGTCACCCTCACAAAAGAGACATAGTTGGTGCCTAGATTTCCCACCATTTTTCAAAAATTCCCAATATGATATCTTCATGAAAAAGTTAAGGTACTGATCTTGGATTAGTTGTTTGAAAAATATGCTAGTTTGTACAACTTTTCATCTTCTATGCTATTCTTAGTTTGTCGTAATGATCTATAGGGGTTGGGTCACTGCACCATATTGTCCTAGAAGGCAGAGATTGTGCACCAAAAAATAAATTAATCCACATGTTACAACACTATTAAAAATGGTATGAAGGTAGTGAATTATGATAGTAAGAAATTTAAATTGGGAGAGACGTAATTAAATTTTATTATTTAATTGAAGAATTCCAATTAAAATAATAATAAATCTACATTTATATATTTATATATTGATTGTAAGGCTTTTGACAATGGTCAGTTCTTTCCATTAGATCACCTTTAGGCCTTTGGGATACCTACTACTTCATTAAATTATATAGTTGGGGCTTTCTACTTGTTGGCATGTTGGGGTAAACAAACTTGATGTGTTTTTTTCTTATCTCACAGTTGGAGTCTATGGAATAAGAAAGAAATTTGATAGCTTGGCAAAAGTGGTAGCTTGACAAAAGTGGTAGAGAAAACATTAATCTCTCCTCATGGCCACTAAAACTTGCAACATTGTTTGTAGGAAGTGAAAATTATGTTTCTTTTTTCCAAACATGTATGTTAGTATATTACAGTTTAATGAATGTGTTTTATTATTATCATATATGGTTTCATACTTTAACAAAAGATTTGCCAAGACTTCACAATGTTTTATTATTCAGTGAAAGATTCGCCATGACTTTACAAGATAATATAATCTGGTGATAGATTCGCCATTTTTCCTATGTATCATGTGGATTCGCCCATTTATTATACATATAAATTTAGGGTGGTTCTTAAAATTTTCCCTGGCTTGGATTTACAGTGGATTTCCTTATCCTTTCCATTTTCTAGATATCCATGGAGTTGTGGGTGTATTTCCTTTTGTTTTCTATTTGGTTCTCATGTTCCTTTGGTTGTGGGTTGAGTTACTAGTTCTTGGAAGCCTTGGTTGGACAAACACTCTGGAAGCCCTATAACAACTTGGGTTGAGTTACTAGTCCTAGAAGCCTTGGTTGGAAAAATGCTTTGGAAGCCCTTGGTGGGTAGAGTTAACAGTTCTAGAAGATATGGTTGGACAAATGCACTAGAATTCAAGCAAGATTTGTGCGTTGATATGCTAGTCTTGGAAGCCCTAGTTGGAACAAACACTTTAGAGCCATGTACAACTTGGGTAGAGACCAATCTGGTGATGATTAGTGATGTCCAACTTTGAGGTGGAATCACTGGTTGAGGGTTGAGGTGGTCTGGCCTCTAGAAGCCCTGGTTTTGTTTTTTTAGATGTGTTCCATGAGATCCCACATTAATTCTTGGATTCTGGCACAAGTGTGATTGGCTGAAAGAGAGATTTGGTTCAACCTAATCTATGGTTGGGTGGTTCATGGAACTCCCAGATCTAGTTGCATTTTTCATATGTTAATAAGAGCTTCTTTCCTATTGTATTTGATGGGTAGGTATACTTGTTTATATGTGGTTTCATGGTTGTTGTATCCTTGTTATTTCTGTTGGTTATATGCTGTTTATGAGCATGTTTTATGACAGTGATTTGTATGAATCTCATCATGCTTTGATTTGTAAATGAATGAACAATGAATATATGACCTAATATATGATAATGCAACTAATGTGATAAGGCATCAATGCTTCTTACCGATTCTTAGATAAGTATGAGACCCCTATGCTCAGATCTATTGTTATGACCTGTAGAATGCATATTTTTGACATGTTTGATAAAATTCCTGTCATGGCTAGTAGGGGTCCAGTCAAGTCTCTATTCAAGTATTTACATTTGTAACATTGTTTGAATTCTACATTTAATTTCTAGAAGTTTCATGAATTTCTAGGCAGTGGCATGATTCCTTGCCTTGAAAAAGGGGCACAAAATCAGGGGTCGTTGGGTTTGAACTAACTGAGAAAGACCCTAGTTGCTTGCATGCCCTTGATATGAGAGAGACTGCAGGGTCCCAATTGCATGCATGCCATGTAATAGGAGAGAATAAATATCTAGGTCAGTAAAACATTAAGTTGCCTCAGGGGTTGGTCACCTTGAAAGGTTGGTTAGCTCCTGGAGGTTTTGTAGCCTATGTAGAAGGTCAGAATGGTTATGTTGTGTTGGTTACAATTACTTAATTGTACATGGGGATTTGAATAAGATCATAGTAGCCTCTCGTCACATGTTTACCCCATCGACCAGTTAACTTGGGTAAATGTGGGAGGAGGGTGTTACAGTTGAAATGTGAGGGATTGAGTTGAAAATCTCATAATTGCAGGCATAACAAGCTCTTTCCCCCCATTTTTTTACTCATTAGGCTCAATACCCATGAGTGGTTGTAGATGTATTTTGTGATGCAATTAACATGCTCTAAATTTTACTTTACCTTCTCCACTTTGCCTATGTCCTCAAGCATGAGGTCTATGTAATGTGTAACACACAGAGTCCAAAATATGGTCTTATATTTGGACTCAAGCATCTTTCTAGCGAGAACAAAATTTGAGGCATCATATGTGATGACCTACACAACATTCTTCTCCCCCACTTCCTGAATAATCTCATCCAAAAGCTCAAATAGAAGGATTGAAACCTTCACCTTATCAGATGCATCTTCACCTTCACCTTCACCTTGAGGATCTTTCTATTTTTCTTCAGATGACATGCCACTTTTCTGAAAATCTTCCATAAATAATAAGGAAAATTTAACTCTTGTCCACATTGAAAATGTACAAGGATATGAATATGATACTGTAAGGTGAGAGCATAGCTTCCTTCATAGGTCAAGGATTTTGTAGGATCAAAAATGACATTTCCCATTCACACTTGAGCCAATTTCTTGGTGTGTCTTTTTCCTATTTTGCATCTTCATGCTCTTGTTTTATGAATCAATTAGAAAGAATTCTATCCAATGGATCATTTTTAAAGATTTTTTCTACAATGTGAGGGAGGATAGTGGCATGAATGACCATCTCCTCTGTAACCCTCATAAATAAAGTTCCAACATGATAAATGTGGCCATTAAATTTTTGTTTGAATTCTAGGGTGAGTTGGTCATTGTACCAATAGAATCATGCAAGGAACCCTTTCCATTTGGACCCACTCAACCATTCCTAGCTTGCATCACTCTATAGTAAGGCTTCATGAGTTTGGGAAACTAGCTCATATTGATCAAACCCCATATTTGCAACTTCTATCATCACACAAAACACACTAGTATTCCTATAGCTTGCTACTCAAGTTATGAAACAATATTGTAAATTTTTGTCAATAGCCTTGGTGCCTTAGTATAAATTTATTTAGCAGGATGAGGTAGGCATCATGAGGGTCAAACTGGCCAACTATCTCATGTGAGGGTTCCAATTAGAAAGCAAGCCATCAATGGCATATATAAAAATAATTATCCACGTTGAAGAGTTGGTAATCATAGGTATATTTGATATATGTATAGTATAAGTAGTGAGTTTTCTATGTTTGAGGGTATTGTACCTCATAGAGACAACCCCTGGGTTGAGGAGATACCAGTGCTTAGGACATCTTGATGAGTGTCTTGAAGATTTTTTGGAGATTCACATCACACTTAGTGTTTACCATTTAAAGAGAAAATCGATTCAGAACCTTCCTTAAGAGGAGGAATACAAAACTTGATGAAAATTATTAATCACAGAAGCATTAACATTAGATCTGTAGTCTCCAACATCACATGAACTTGTATAAAAGAAGGAAAATATATAAACAATATTTAACTTTAATAAGACTATAGCAAGAAGGAAAATTGATACACAAGGCTTAACTTTAAGAATCTGATATATCAAAATTCAGGGTGAAATAGTTGGAATAGAGAATTTAATGGAATGCAAAGATACATGGAGTACATTTTAAGGATTCGTTTTCATATCAATACATGCACCTTTCATTAGCACTAGACTAAGATGAATCCATAAATCCATGAAAAAACTTCCAACAACTACTATTACATATAACATGAGAAGAAAAATGAAGACATATGGAATAAACATAGAAGGAGCACATACTACAGATTCAATTGAGCTGGAATTGCCAAAAAATTGTATTAGTCTTCCATAGAGCATACATTGCATTAGAAAGTAAATAAAACTTCTCTCTTGGAAAATCCAAAATTTTGAACCCTTGGTTTAGTCTATTAAAATTGTTTTTATAGGGCCTCAGATAGAGAGCCTGTTACAAAATATTCCTTCTTGATTTCATTACAATGGATAATCATAACAAAAACCTCAGCGTACTCCATGGCATAGTTGTAATAACCAAAACCTTAACTGACTGGCTGAAAATAAAATATTTACATAAGCAAGAAATAAGAAGCGTCATAATTGACACGATCTGCAGTATGAGTGGTCATGATGAGGAGGCTGTAAAGGCTGAATAGATGGGTCAATGATTTGGAGCACAGGAGGGTTGACAAACTACTCATATCTTTGTCACAGTGCTGGCACTGACAGAGGAGATGAGAAGAACCACTGATAAGAAATTTTGACGTTGGTCAGAACTACGTATTTCAATCTACGGTGAAACATGGTTTTGACCATCCTTCACATCTAAAAGTCCCTATTCATATAGTTTACCATAGTCTTACCCTTAAGGGTAGAAATCTTCTCATGAGAAGAGTCTACTTTTCTTTTAGCTTCCACTAGTCTTTGACTATATTGTCCCCACTAGATCAACACTCCCCCAAAGTCCTAGTTGCTAGGAAAACCTTCTCTAACAATATTGGCAAACTCAGTGTTGAAGGCAACCACATTCTTTGATATCACCTCTAGGTACTCCTCAGATTTGACCCTAGCTTCCTCCTTCTAGACAAACTTGGAAATTTCCATGATAGCGGTTACACTGTCCAGCACATCTATGGGCCTCAACTCACTATGTGGCCTCTCATTCACAAACTGAATGAACATTTGGGCAATCGAGGAGTTCTTTTTCCCTTTTCTTTGGCTAGCAAGATGAAACCTTCACAGTCCTTAATTACAACCCTTTGCTTATCCATTAAGATTATATACTCCCAGTGGTTCTTAACCTCTTCAATGATCTCATCCCATACTAGTTTCTTGGCTTGTAACAAGGACATGTTTCCTTTTAGCTTTGCCTTGAGCTTATAGATCTCCTGGTTTATTTCCTGTAGATTCCTACCAATGATTCTCCATTTGACCTGGTAGTCTCTAATTACTTCTCTTTATGTGTTAAGATTTTTTGGGTAACATCTAGATAATTTTTCACCCTCTTAAGTTCCCCCTCTGAAAGTTGGAGCTCAGTGAGGGTAGGGTCTTAGTGAGGTTTTCATTGGCTAGTAGGGTTGAGTAATGATACACTAGGGTGACATTAGTAAACTATTGGGGTTCTAGGGAACTGGGGTAAACCATGTATTTTTGGATTAGCTCCAGGGTTACTTCAAGAATTTTGACCCCATAGGAGGAAAAAATAAATTCTTTCTTGTTAATGTATGTTGTGTCCAACCAGAAGATGAATTCTGGAAAATGGTGCACAGTGGGTACGATTTGGTAGTATAGGCTGGAGTCAACTACCTGGAATGGGTCCTCCCCCCTGACTGTAGGTTTTAACCTTGTACAAAAATTACCTGCATACGAATTCTATAAACAAAAAATAAACAATGGAAATAGCATAAAACATAAAAAAGATATACACAAATATTTTTCCTTGGATCCCAAAACCGGAACTACCAGATTGATTTTTCATTATATTCCTTTCAATGTTACAATACATATATATACATGCCAAAGAATCCATTAACTCTAGATTAGACATAACCATAGTTCCCTTGACTTGATCTACAAAATACCATGGATAGAAAACCATCATGCCCAAAACCATATGTGAAATCCATGCACAAAACTAGAGGTAGGTTCGCCCACCTAATATAGGGTAGTTGTGGAAAGAATATAACACACACCCAACACTAATATGGTTTCCATATAGGTCAAAAAGAAGGGCAACGAGGTGATATGCACAAGATGGTAAGATACTTGACCATCTATATCCATGAGGGGATCAACATTGGAATAGGTTTTGGCGTCTCAGGCCTTTTACGTCTGGGGGTCACTTTCTTCATTTTACGAATTCCTAGGAAAATTTATAGGTGTACAGGAGTGATTAGATTACCAGGTTGTCATGGAGAGGGTATAAAATGATGTTGGGAGGAGGTACTCGGTTGGCTAAGCTCAAACGGTGTTACTAGACAAGAAACTGGAGGGAGAGTGACACAACAGTGAAAAACGAATAAAAACGACGAGGCAGGAAGGTTTTTATAATTGGCGTCATGGAAACTGTCGGCTGACATGGGGCTGACTTCATGGGGGGCACACATGGCTGGATTGTTGACCTAGGTTTTCATTGATGTCAATATGGAAATATTCTGGATACTAGAGGATGACATGAAGCCAAGGGGAAGTAAAACAAATCCATGAAGAGATAGGAGCAAGGCCATCAGGATAGCCAAGCCATAAGCAAGAGTCTGTTAATGGAGGAGTTAACAACAAAGTCACATCAAAGCATATTGTAGAATATCAGAGAAAGAGAGGCATATCAGAAAAGATAGAGTATGAAGGTATCAAAGAAGGGCTTTGAAAGACATTGCCAAAACAGAGCTATCAGAGCCATATTTATAGACCATACATATACGCCAAAGAAGAGGAGCAAATGGAGAAATATATAAACAGAGCCGTCGGAGCCATAGAGGAAGCAGACAGAGTTATCAGGAGCCATCGGAGGAGCAATGGATGCGGTTAACAGCAAACAAAGCCATATATGCCACAGATAACACTATCGGGAGCCATCAGAGGAGAAAACCTATCTATATATGCATTCACGGCTATCGGAGCAACAATGCCAAAGGAATACACTATCGGGGGCCAAAACTCACGTATATATGCCGTTACACTATCGGAGGTGGAAATCAGACTTGAAACTTATTACATAGGAGTGGTGAGTCATATCGGGTCCAAAACCTAATATCGCATCACAAAAATGGAGTGGTCTGCGTTAACGTCAAGCCCTGGCCCTGTGTGACTTGAGATCGCCGATAGCGATATCACAGCGGACCTCTGCCAAGAGCAACCCCCCGATTGTGATGAACGTATGCGGACCCGCCGCTACATTACAATATGACTTAACCTGTCATCGCATCCATCACATATAGCAAGCTGAGAAGCCTTGCCACATGAAAGCGCCGATTGTGATAAGGCTGTGGACCCGACGGGCATATAAACCATGGTTTAATGCCATATCACATACGATCCATTAGAGTAATGGAGGATCGACCATCAACCATCGGCGGAGTCATGGGTCCGATATATAAAGGATCCCCAGGAGTCACAAATCACCGATTTCGATTTAAGCATGGACCCAATACAGGAATAGGTGTGGGTAAACTAAATTGGAAATCCACCATTAGTGTTTCTCGCCTGTTTTTCATATATTTTCCTGTGTAACCGTTTTTTTTGCCTGCGGGATGGTTTTAAGCTGAAAGGCTTATGATGGCTGCGTCCGATGGTTTTTAGAAGGCTGAACATCAACTAAATGGGGTGATTCACGGTGATATTAATTGTGATTGGACATCGTTGTCTGTTAAATGAAGCAGAACTCTGTGTATGCTCGACATCATTGCCAAACGGAGCACTATTATGGTAAACAGGGAAGATGGGTTCTTTGTGGATCTTTTGGACCTGGCCATTGATTCAACGTGGCCTATGAGCATGAATAGATAGAGGAAACTGAAATATGGGAAGCTGAAGAAGAAAGCGAGCACAGAGGAAATGACAGCGAGCATTGAGGAAGTCTAAGAAGCGGTGTAAGTAGAAATGAATGGACAGAGGCATGGGAATCTATATAAAACAGTAAAAACAAAGGACTGTGGTGGCTGTTGGTGTTATGAAGAACCAGAATGTGAGGTAGAAGAAGCAGTAGAGGTGGTTAAGCATTGTATGAAGTTGTTGATGAACGCTGGTGAAGGCTGCTGCAGCTATTCAACACTGTTGAAAAAGTTGGAGAAAACAACAGAATAAAAAGAGGGTCCAGCAGAAAAAAAAGAGGGCCGAAGGACCAACAAGACAGGAGGAATTCGAAGGGTAGAAGTTGCCAGCAAAGAAGCAGTATTGTTGAAACATCACTGTGACATTAGAACATATGCTTGAACTAAAAGCAGTTTCTTATGCAGAGTTCTAGTGCAGTTGTAGTGGACTCACTAAAGTAGTGTGGAGATATGATCAGAGGTCAGCTATTGGAGACTTTGTGTGAATGGTAGGAAGAGTTGTAAAGACTCCTTCAACAGAAGACTAGTTGTCATTGATGTTGTAGCTTGGAGACTACAGAGAAACTATAACCAGACAGATGTCAACAGAGAAGAGTTTTGAGAGTAGAACATTATTATCAAAAGTACCTTGACAAGGTTGGATTAGAACCCTTGAGGCTGGTGCCTCAAAAGCAAGAAGGATTGGAGTCCTTGGGGCTGGTGCCTCAGAAGTGAGAAGGATTGGAGTCCTTGGGTTGGTGCCTCAGAAGTGAGAAGTATTGGAGTCCTTGGGGTTGACGTCTCAGAAGTAGGAAGGATTGAAGTCCTTGGGAGTTTGTGCTCCTAAGTCCAAGATTGGTGTCTTGGCGAAATATAGTTGGTGCTCTAGAGGTTGGAGCCTCACCAAAGTCCAAGTTGGAGCTTGGCAATTGATTGTAACCATCTATATATTGTATCTATTTTACTGCACAGTCTATATTAATAAAAGAATTTATTCTTGCTGTTCATCTTGTGTTCTGAATATATATGTTTTAACTGGTAAAACAATAATGGGAAAATGAAATATTGATTCACCCCCCTCTCAGTGTTTCCAACAATTGGTATCAGAGCCAGTACCTTCATTCAAAGCCTAATGGCTTGAAGGTTGATCTTTAGAACACAAATGGTGAATTCAAGGAAGAAAGTCTCCAATCCTCCTAAGGATGTGTCTCCCTCTACCACTAAAATAGAAAACAATCAATTTGAGGAGGCTCCAAGGCTCAATGGGAGCTTTAATATATGGGAAGCAAGAATCAGGAATTTCTTACAGACTCAAGGCATTGAAATCTAGAAATCAGTGATTGATGATAGCAGGATGGATAGAGAATCCAAGGAGTACAATGCAAAAGCAATGAAGGCAATCTTGAATGGGCTACCTAATTCTGTAAAGAACAATCTAGGAAAATATTCATCAGCAAAGGTTATATGGGACAAACTTCATGACCTTCACTCAAAAGGAGCATTGACCATGACCATCAGTTAAGAAGATGATGGAAATCTAGAAGGAAATCCAGATCCCATCATAGAAGCTGAACATGAGAATGATGGTATCAAGGCTAAAACAAACCTAGAATATGAATAGAATGAAAAATATTTTGTAGAAGAACTCCTCGCTCAACTTATGACTTCCATGGAAGAGATTAACAATTTGAAAAAGGAAAATGACGAACTTAAGAAGATAGCACTAGTTGGTGACCAAGATCAAACAAGGAAGAAAGTTGACCTCATCAAGCTTCAAGTACAAGAAAGGGATGAAGAGCTTGCCAAGCTTAAGAAGGAATATCAACAAAGAAAAATAAAGCATCATGAAGAAGTCATATCCATGACAAATCAATTGGATAAAGCAAAGAAGTAGGAAGATATCTTGTCAAGCCAACTTGAACAAAGGCACAAGAGCTTGAACAAACTTGAAGAAGAGATTGGTCAGTACAAGGTAGAGGTCTCCTCTCTCAAGTCTCAATTACAAGAAGCAAGGAAATAAGCACAAGGAGCTGAAAAGACCATGGAAGCATTGGAAGTCATAGAAGGATAGGCTGATGAAGTAGGAAAGGAAGTAAACACCATGATCTGTCAGCTGAAAGCAAAGGATGAAGAAATCTTCAAATTAAAATCTAACATCAAGCTTCTCAAGGTTGAAACATGTAAAGCTACAAGGATCAAGGAAGAAATGGAGAGAAGTCAAGCAAAGAATGAAGAAATCTTCAAAATAAAGTCAGATATCATCTCCCTTAAACTAGAAGCAGATGAAGCTACTTGTATCAAGGAAGAAACTAAGGAAAAAATTGCTAAGAAGAATAGTAAGTGTGAAAGTTTGGAAGAAGAGATTGTCTTCCTCAGAACAAAGTTTGAAAGGATGAACAAAATCTTGAAGAGCTCTCAAGCCTTGGATGACATGCTCAACTATCACAGATGTCCATTTGATAAATTAGGTCTCGGATATGCAGGTGAACCCTCAAACAAGAATGAAAATGCTTTAAACAAAAGAGATGTGAAGAAGCCAGAAAGAAATGGTGATGCTCCCAGCCCCAGCAAAGGCAAGGAGAAATATCAAGGCTACAATAGAACAAATCCTGCTCCAAGAAGAAAACCAGCTCCAAGAGAAAAGGTAGATGATGTCAAAGATGCAAGAGGCAATTGTTATCATCAAAGGATATCAAGGCAGAAATGCTTCAAAAGTACATCAAGGAAATCTCCATCTCCTAGGCACCAAAGTTCATTTTTTTGTTATTGTTATTCTTGTACAAAATTTGGTCACATGGAAAAATACTGTAAAGCATATCATAAAGATAGATGTTATGGTCCCCAATCATCTCATAGAGATAGATATTATAGTCCCTAACAATCTCCAAGAAACAATTTTGCAAGAAGAAATCATGAATTCTTATTCATGAACAATGTAGAATTCTTCAAGTCATAACATTGGTCATATGGCACGTGATTGTAACTTAACATGGGCTCTTACACAAGCTAGAACCATGCAAAAGAAGAAATTTACACAAGTATGGAGAAGAAAGCAAATACAATCCGAAAGTCCCTTGAGCTCTCCAGCCAACAACATATTTCATAGGCCTGAAGTTTGACAATCTAAGCATTTTATGATAAGTATTTGCCAAAAGGAGATGATGCATATAGTTAGCGGGAGCCTGTAATTCTTGATCACTATTGCAGAATCTATTAGTGAAAAGGATTCTGATGAAATCCTTGTTGAGCTATATTAACAATCATTCTTTGATGAAATCATGTCTCAGGAGCACTCCATTGAAGCATATGATCCCGTAACCATTATTTGGATTGTTGTTAAAGAAATTGGGCAAACAACCATGGTGCTGTTATCATAGAAGTTTATGTATTAACTCATGAATTTAATGTGAGAATAGAGAAATTCTGGACACTAATAGAGGTAGTCTTCAAACAAACATATACATCTAGAATGGAGTTTGAAGTAAGAGCAGCTGGCAGCATATAACAAAACTGAAGCATTGCATGAAGATGCAAATCAACAGAATAAATTTAAAGGACAGTCATAGATTAGATATCTGAATCTGGAGAGATATGTACAAGAACACAAGGACAAGATGGCTCATAGAAAGGAGAATGTGGTGCAGTCAAATATAACTTATGCTAAGACTGGTCATTGAGAAAATATAGCAACAACAAGGCACAACCTCTCACCTTTTCATCCAAATGCAGTGAAGTTTAATACTAGATGGTAGTAACTTAAGGAGAAGCACAAATACACAAAGGAACTCAGATCTGAAGAAATATAGCAAGAAAGACAATCTCAGGGGCAATCTTTCTTGAATCAGACTATGAAGGTCTCTCAATTCTGCCTATGGAGACATCAATATGGATTGAAGCATAAAATCCTAGACTTGGACACTTGGTGTATGTCCATTTGCAATCTAAATGAAAGCATTAAAGTAGAGCATCCTTAGGCATTTTTGAAGCCATGATAAATCAGTTCCGAGACATGAAGAGGGAATAATGTGCAAATTGATGATAAAATATCAATCCTTCTATCTTGAGTAAAAAGAAGAAGAGCACTATGACAGGGGGAATCACAGACCCATGAAGATCTACCATTCATGAAGAACATAAGCAGTTTGATAGGGGGAGTCCCATAGAACTCCTTTTCCATTGATGTCAAAGGGGGGGAGAAGAAGAATATTGGCATCAATAACAAAGGGGGAGATTGTTGACCTAGGTTGTCATTGATGTCAATATGGAAATATTTTGGATACTAGAGGATGACATGAAGCCAAGGGGAAGCAGAACAGATCCATGAAGAGGTAGGAGTAAGGTCATCAGGATAGCCAAGCCATAAGCAAGAGTTTGTTAATGGAGGAGTTAACAACAGAGTCACATCAAAGCATATTGTAGAATATTAGAGCAAGAGAGGCATATAGGAAAAGACAGAGTATGAAGGTATCAAAGAAGGGCTTTGAAAGACATTGCCAAAATAGAGCTATCGAAGCCATATTTATAGACCATACATATATGCCAAACAAGAGGAGAAAATGGAGCAATATATAAACAGAGCCATCAGAGCCATAAAGGAAGCAGACAGAGTTATCACGAGCCATCAGAGGAGCAATGGATGCGGTTAATAGAAAATAGAGCCATATATGCCACAAATAATACTATCAGGAGCTATCAGAGGAGAAAGCCCATCTATATATGCATTCACAACTATCGGAGCAACAATGCCAAAGGAATACACTATTGGGGGCCAAAACTCATGTATATATGTCGTTACACTATCGGAGGCGGAAACCAGACTTGAAATTTATTACACAAGAGCGGTGAGTCATATCGGGTCAAACACCTAATATCACATCGCAGAAATGGAGTGGTCTGCATTAATGTCAAGCCCTGACCCTGTGTGACTTGCGATCGCCGATAGTGATATCACATCATACCTTTGCCAAGAGCAACCCCTCGATTGTGATGAATGTATGCGGACCTGCTGCTACATTACAATATGACTTAACCTGTCATTGCATCCGTCACAGATCGCAAGCTGAGAAGCCTTGCCACATGGAAGTGATGATTGCGATAAGGCTGTGGACCCGACGGGCCTATAAACCATGGTTTAATGCCATATCGCATCTGATCCATCAGAGCAGTGGAGGATCGGCCATTGACCATCGAAAAAGTCATGGGTCCGATATATAAAGGATCCCCAGGAGTCACGAATCATCGATTGCAATTTAACCACATACTCGATACAGGTATAGGTGTGGGTAAACTAAATTTGAAATCCGCCATTAGTGCTTCTCACCTGTTTTTCATATATTTTCCTATGTAACCATGTTTTTTGCCTGTGGGGTGGTTTTAAGCCGAAAGGCTTATGATGGCTATGTCCGATGGTTTTTAGAAGGCTGAACGTCACATGGTGATACTAATTGCTATTGGACGTGGTTGTCTGTTAAATGAAGCAGAACTCTATGTATGCCCGACATCATTGCCAAATGGAGCACTATTATGGTAAACAGGAAAGGTGGGTTCTCTGTGGATCGTTTGGACCTGGCCATTGATTCAACGTGTCCTGTGAGCATGAATAGATAAAGGAAACCAAAATATGGGAAGCTGAAGAAGCAAGTGAGCACAGAGGAAATGACAGCAAGCATTGAGGAAGTCTAAGAGGTGGTGTAAGTAGAAATGAATGGACAAAGGCATGGGAATGTATAGAAAACAACAAAAATAGAGGGTTGTGGTGGCTGTTGGTGTTGTGAAGAACTAGAATGTGAGGTAGTAGAAGAAGCAGAGGTGGTTAAGCGTTGTATGAAGTTGCTGGTGAACGCTGGTGAAGGCTGCTGCAACTGTTGAATGCTGTTGAAAAAGTTGGAGAAAACAACAAAACAAAAATAGGGTCTAGTAGAACAAAAAGAGGGCCGAAGGACCAATAAGACAGGAGGAATTTGAAGGGTAGAAGTTGCCAGCAGAGAAGCAGTCTTGTTGAAACATCACCGTGACATTAGAACATATGCTTGAACTGAAAGCAGTTTCTTATGCATAGTTTTAGTGCAGTTGTAGTGGACTCACTAAAGCAGTGTGGAGATATTATCAGTGGTCAGCTATTGGAGACTCTGTGTGAATGGTAGGAAGAGTTGTAAAGACTACTTCAAGAGAAGACTAATTTTCATTGACGTTGTAGCTTGGAGACTACAGAGAATCTATAACCAGACAGAACTCAGCAGAGGAGAGTTTTGAGAGTAGAACATTATTATCAAAAGTGCCTTGACAAGATTGGATTAGAACCCTTGAGGCTGGTGCCTCAAAAGAAAGAAGGATTGGAGTCCTTGGGGTTGGTGCCTTAGAAGTGAGAAGGATTGGAGTCCTTGGGGCTGGTGCCTTAGAAGTGAGAAGGATTGGAGTCCTTAGGGCTAGTGCCTCAGAAGTGAGAAGGATTAGAGTCCTTGGGGTTGATGCCTCAAAAGTAGGAAGGATTGAAATCCTTAGGAGTTTGTGCTCCTAAGTCCAAGATTGGTGTCTTGGAGAAATAGAGTTGGTGCTCTGGAGGTTGGAGCCTCACCAAAGTCCAAGTTGGAGCTTGGCAATTGATTGTAACCATCTATATATTGTATCTATTTTACTGCACAATCTATATTAATAAAAGCATTTATTCTTGTTGTTCATCTTGTATTCTGAATATATATGTTTTAACTGGTAAAACAATTGCGGGAAAAAGAAATACTGATTCACCCCCCTCGCAGTATTTCCAACATAGATGTGATTGGATGATGGTGAAGACAGGTGGATAGGAGCGGGGGAGGATGGAGATACTATTACCTTAGAATTTGCACTCACTTGCAAAGTTGTTCAATGATTGATCTAGGTGGTGCGTGGTCCCCACTCCACCATGCTCTAGCGATTTAGATAGTAGGAGACTGGACCTCATGCTCTCGCCAGAATGAATCATTATCGTCAGATCCAGATCTAAATATTTGTTACTTAGGGAGGGGGGGGAGCTTTTTTAATGCCCAAGCAGTTTACCCTGTTGAAATGATTCCCATGGGTGTTCTGGTGCAGATGGATGATGATTCACCCAGGAGATGCTCGACCTTTAATCGATGACACACGCATGTATAAAAAATGCCTCTCTTCCCTATTGTTCTTGGTTGATGCGGGTCCAGTGAGTGACTTTTGTGCTTTTAAGCCTTCCAACACATCTTTAGGCCCTAATAGGGACCCCCACAGTTGATTTAGTTGTCCTTTTAACTTAAGATGCTCTACTAATGACTCAGAAGTTGATTTAAAGCACATTTTGGACCTAAACCATGGCTCTGATCCATCAATTTTTTGAAGCACATGAGGAAGGGTAACAACATTGGATCAAAATGGGGACAATGTATTGGATACAATGCACTGAGAAGCTGCATATTAGTGCCTTACTCCTTGGGCATGGAGTCATTTTGTTTAGACTTTCATAAAACAAAAACAAAAAGAGAAAGAGAAAGCAGTGATGGTTATGTACAAATGGCGCACTAGTATTTATAGTGAATAGGAGTGGACCCTTTCAGTGTTAGAAGTAAATCTCGAGAAACTTCCCATTCACAGGTATCCCAAGGACTTATCCTTCTATATTCTCCATCAAGAAGTTGTTATTCCCTTTTTCCTCAGCAATCCTGAAAAGGTCTGAACCAAAGGGGATCAATTTTTCCATGGTTTCCTTTATCTTCCCTCTTGACACCCCATCTTAGTACTAAGTCTCTTGGTTTCAGATATTTGTCTTTTGCCTTTTTGTCAAACAAGGATTTCATTTCTTCATGATAACATATTATATTATGATTCACCTATTCCCTATTCTCTTGAAGTTCCACTAATTGATTTATTCTTCTAGTCAAAGCATTTGGTTTTTCCTCAATGTCTTGAAAGACTTTAGCCACTGGAATAGCTATTTGTATAGAAAATAATGTTACCTTTCCATAAAGTAACTCAAAAGGGGATTCTCCAATAGTACTCTTGGTGGTAACATTGTTGGCCCATAAGGAAAACTTTGGTTGTGAGTCCGAGTTCCTCTGATTTTCTGATACTATTTTCTTTAGAATCCTTACCTAGGTTTTATTTGAGGAATCAACCGATCCATTTCCCTGTGGATAATAGGTGGTGGAGTGGCCTCACAAAATGTTATATTTTTGGCATAAATCTATAAATTTGGTAGACTTGAACACCTGACCATTGTAGGTGACAACTTTCTTGGGGTGGCCAAATCTGGAAAGGAAGTTTTCCTCCATGAATTTAATAACTACCACACCAGTGGCATTTCTGGCAGGGGCTGCTTCTACCCACTTAGTAAAGTAATTAGTGGTTGTGAGTATCCACTTGTGCTAACCTCTAGAGAGTGGGTGTATCTACCCAATGAAGTCTGCCCCCCACCATCTGAAAGGTTCCTCAACAAAAATAGGGATTAGAGGAAAATATGCTCATTTTTGTTTTTCAGCAAACTTTTGGCACTTCTCACAGACCCAAACATAAGTATGTACTTCACCAAATAGTTTGGGCCAGTAAAACCCTGCTTTAAGGATCTTGTGTGTTGTATCCCTCCAATAGTAACTTCCTCCACAAACATAATTATGAAATTCATCCATCACTTTGTGGATTTCTTCCTAAACCAAATGCAAAATAAAAATCCCCACATGATCCTTCTAGTACAATTGGCCATTTGAGATAACAAATTTCTAGGCTTGCAGCTTTAGAGCCCTATATTTAATCTTATCAAAATTCACTAAGCACTTCAAAAAAACGTATAATGAACAATTTTTTTAATACCAGGGAGACACAACATACTTCATTTCCACTTTCCAAATTTCCACTTTCTCCATCTCCTCCTGCGAGTAAATTTATGCCGAATGCTTGGAAATTTTCTTTAGATAGAATTTTAGTTAGTCCTGTCACTTGATGATATTGGTGGGAATGATGTCCATGTCATACTCCTAAATTTTAGCAATCCATTTTCCTCTTTTCCCATCACTGTCACCTTGAACTACAATGTATTTCACTACAATTGTAGGAACATAAGCATTTATGCTTGATTGTAGGACATAATTTTTGAAAGTCTTCAGGGCTTTTACCAAGGCATAAGCATGTTTCTCGATAATTTTATACTTCAGCTCAGAATCTCGCAACAATTGACTGAAGAATTCTATTGGTTTCTCATGCCCCTCACTGTTTTTCTACAATTAGACAACAACCAATATGTGAGGAGAAGCAAAAGAAAAAATGAAAATTTGTTTTATATAATCTGGTCTAACTAACATAGGAGCTTCTGCAAAATCCCCTTTAATTTTGGAGAATGATTCATAATACTCAACGGTCCATTTCACTTCTTTATATTTCTTTAACATATTTGTGATCTCTCTAATTATCTCAACGTAGTTAGGTATGTGTCTCATTAAAAACTTGATTTTGCCCAAGAAAACCTGAATATCCTTCTTATTTCGTGGAACTGGGATGTTGTTGATGGCTTCCACCCTCTTAGTATCAGTATTCACCCCCTCCTTTTCCACTATGTTCCATGAAAACTTTCCTTCACTTAGAGCGAACTACGATTTTCTAGGATTTAAGGATAGACCATATTTTCTGCATTTCTCAAAAGTGAGATGCAAATGTTCAATTTGTTCCTCATCTGTTTTTGGAAAAAAATGATATCATCTAGGTAAATTACTATGAAATTATATTTTTCTCCCACAAAAGATATATCCATGGCTCTCTGGAAGGTGGCCCCTACATTTATGAGGCCAAAACGCATTCTAGAATACATGAATGTTCCCTAAGGGGTCGTAAAAAGAAATTTTCTTTTGATATTCAGGACAGACAACTACTTGATTGTATGTAGAAAAACCAGCCATCATAGAGATCTGGGAAAATCCTACCACCTTCGGCCTAATGTAATCCATTTTAGACAGAGGATAATTGTCTTTTAATGAGGATTTGTTGAGGTTTCTGAAGTCCACACACAACCTTATTTCTCCATTCTTTTTTCAGAAAGGGACTAGGTTTGCTACCCAGTCTGAATACCTCAAAGGTACAATGATTTTGGCCTGGAGTAACTTACTTACCTCGTTTTCAATATATGGGAGCAACATAGGGTTAATATTCTTAAGCTTATGCTTATATTGTTTCACCCCGCCCTTCAAAGGGATCCTGTATTGAATAACAGTAGTATCAAATGTTTTTAAATCATCATAACATCAAGAAAACACATCCATATAATTCTTGAAACGGTCTAGGTACCTTTTCCTATATTTACGAGGAACTCCATTTTCCAACTTGATTATCCAATGATCCTTCTCTGAACCAATGTTGTAGTCTTCCACCTGTTTTTCCATTGCTTGCTCAATTGTATTGGTAGCCACATCATTTGAGTTGAACAATATTTCTAGAGGAAATAAACCCCTAGAAATAGTTTTACCCTTCAGCTGTAAAATCTTGTGTCCTATAATGGTTTCTTCCCAACTGGCTTGCAATTCATCTATCACTCTCTCTTTCTCCTGGTCAATTACTAAATTTGAGAATTCTCCTATAACTTCCTTGAAGCGTTTGATTTCTCCTTGTATTCAAACACCTTCCAATGTATGACATTATCTAGTACTGATGGTCTATATCTAACCTTAACTTCATATCTGAGCAGTGTATTTTGAGGAGGTTTAAAGTTGCTGGTAGCTATAGCCAACGAATCAACCATACAATTTCTTTCTCTGGGAAAAAACTGGATATTTAAGGCTAAGAAAAATTGTCAATTAAATCCTAGACCTGATTTCGGTAAGCCTTCAATCTTGGATGTTTGGTTTGGAATTTATTCTTTATCTGTTTCACTACTAGCTCTGATCTCCAAACACGTCCAAGCACCCAATATTAAGATTTCTAGTACCTTGCAGACCTAGCAACAAGTCTTCCTATTTAGCAACATTATTAGTGGCTTCAAACTCCAACTTGAAGGATAGAGGGATCAAGCTACCTATTGGAGACACCAACAACAACCTTCCCCATTTCCTTCCTTGGAATAAGCGCCATAAAAGTATAACTTCCACACTTTATCACATTCCAATGAATGTTTATTTAGTTTGACTAACAATTCCACTTGTGTTTCCTCCGGGATTAGCTCATTTTCTTCTAACATCAAACAAGAGAACTCTTTCTCTTTACCATACACAGGGGCATTATTGCAACAATAAACTCTTGTAATTATCTTTATAAACCTTGATTCTCTGTAAAACCTTGTTTATTATCCACCAAACACTGGGGTGGTAGCGTATGATAAACCCAATTTGATGGGTCCTCCAATATTAGACCCCCATGACTTGGACAAGAGCATATCAAACCTTACCGGGATATCAGCCACTACAATATCCGTTACCACACTTTTTTCATGGATTTAGGCTAAATTGGCAGCCAAATATTCTATCATCCCTAGACATTTTACTCTTTTGGAGTCAAAAGAATACAAATATTTGTATGGCCTTGTTATTTGTAACCCCAACTACTCCATAACAGAAAATGACATCAAATTTTGAGAAGCTCCTCAGTCAAATGAAATTGCCTAATAAAAGTTCATGAACTACAAAAGTAACATAAAAAAGGGTAGTGGAAGAGTCTTGTTCCTTGACATGAGGTCCAAATACAACCATAACCCTTTCTTCCTAGAGGTTTAGACTATCATTTGAAGGAGATATGGAGGATGGACACATTAAATGAGACACTTCAGCTTTATAATTCGGTTGTTTTCATAGTTCAGTCAAAGGGCAGATATTTTGATCTTCTCTAGCTCTTTTTTGAATATTAAAGGTAGAAGATTTTCCATCATCTATGAAAAAATTAACAGGATCTTTCTCTTTATCACAGGCTGGCTTGGGTGGTAAAGGTGACTACTCTACTTTTGAGACCTTGGGCTTGTGGAGAATGGAAATTAGAGACTCTTTCTTTTTGGGTAAGGTTTGGTCTAGAGGCTTCATTTTTTTCTCTACTAGTTTCAAAGGATTTGAGGAAGAGGACTCCTCATTTTGGTCCTGCACTCTAGATCCTTTCCTAAAAGATCTAAGATCATATTTCCTATGCAATTGTGCTTGCATGAAGTTAACAAACTTCCTATAGTAGTTGTCAATTTCACCATCATCTAGTGGTGCATCCAAATCATCCCCTCATTCCTCATGTGCTTCAACTTCGTATTCCTCATTAGAAAAAAGGAGAAAATTGATTTTCTTGAAATTACATAGTTTCTTCAGCATGCTCCTCTAGATCATCTTCTAAGTATAGTGGAGGTTGCATGTGATCTTGTTGCTCCTTTGGGGTCTCTTATACTAAGGATTGAAACTTCAGTTAGGAGCTGGTTGTTTTTGTCTAGGAGGGTATTTTTTTTCCAACTCCAATTTCACTAGGTTGTTAAACATGTTTCTTATTAGTTTATTCATTTCCTCAAGTTTTCACTCTAGAGTTTCCTTTCCTTGGCTTAAGGAACTAACTTCCTCCTTTCCTCTTCTCCTCTGTACATGATTAGTTCTACCTCTCCACTTCCTAGTAGAGGTGAAATTTTGTCAACTTCTAAAGCATCTATTTAGATCTAGTCCAATGAGCAAGAATTCCTCTCTCTGAGAGTGAAACCAAAATATGGCTCA
>APFE030283887.1:43410-64849 GCA_000404065.3 Pinus taeda | reverse complement strand
GAAAATAGACAGGACATCCAAAAATTCTAAAATGTGAGACATCAGGTTTCTTACCAGAGAAAACCTCTTCGGGAGTTTTGGAGTCCAAAGCGGAATGAGGGCATCGGTTTTGAATGTACACAACAGTATTTGCAGCTTCTCCCCACAGAAACTTTGGTAGACCCCGGTCACATAGCATGGCACGGGCAGCTTCCACAATAGTCCTATTCTTGCGTTCAGCAACACCATTCTGCTCAGGGGTATATGCAGTGGTAGTCTCCCTCTTAATGCCAGCTTCTCTGCAAAAGTCAGTGTGAATAGAGCTTCAGGTGCTTGAAAACGTTCGGTGCCAGCTTTTATCACCCTTCCATCTGGAAACTGCTTTACTAGCTTATCTCCCCAACGCTCCTTTCTTATTGCAACCTTTATAGTCAAGAAAAGATGTCTCTTTCACGACGTTGCTAGGGATGAAATGCAAGCCTCCAGATTATACGCTTATCTTTTCTTTATCTGTCGCCGCACAAATGCTCAGCGTCACTTCACTTTACATGAGCTCTGGATATGAACTTGTTGGAACCGTCCCAAACAAAATACGACTGCTACTGATTTCAAGTTTGCAGGCTTTGTCTTTGTGCTCACGACCTCCACAAAACATCCATGGAGAATTATACAACGATCTCACATGCCAGATCAATGAATGTTTTATGGTCCCGATCCAGGCATACGTTTATAATTCCGCTTAGTTGACCAGTCATGGCAAAGACCGTCGAAGGTTTGGACTGCGGCCTGCGATTGCCACACTGGGTCTAACAATCACCCGGATGATTAACTTCACTATGGGTCCCCTGGTCCCACTTCGATACCTGAACAGTCACGGTTGACGTAAATATTTTAATTCCTTGTTTGATGGTGATTGTCCGATTCACGTGGTTCGGCTCAATTCAGTCATGTTACATCCACTAGTCTTGCAACCACCTGGTTTTTCGTCTGCTCTTTGTATGGCGGCTTGGATCCACGCGAAGGACATTGCTTCGCAGCCTGACCCCAGAAAAAATTCTGGCGGTTCCCACCATCAACGACGGATTAAACTCTTCTTCAGATCTACGGCCCTTTCCAGCGCGCGTTGACACTTAGAATATACAACACTCGACTCCCCTCCAGTGATATAAGGTATGCGGCCAATAGAAGTTGATGGATCCAGTTGAAAAATTTGATTCTGACCGATCTACGTGTACAACCTTTCGCCTTCAACTCCTGCGAGATGTCGACTTCTAGCTTGAGCTCAACTCCTACAGAAAAATTGACTAATAACTTGGCCAGCAGAGATAAATATGCCCTCTTGGAAATTGATTTACGTGCAATTTGGTTTGGGGAACAGTCTCAGAATTTTAGTCTTGTTCTGGTTTAAACGAGTTTCTCGACCCCTTCTTTCGACTGCAAATGCACTAGAAGTTACATCGTCCTTCTTGCGCACACGTCACTTCAATCGAACATCATTCTAGTTACGCAAACATTACAGGTGGATCCGGTGATAACAAGGGTTTCCCCTCCGCCTTACATTAATTGTATTGCATTCAATCGGGCTTTCCACGTGATCAATTTTCAATTGTCCACTTGACCAGATCGCACGAGGAAGAGTCGCATAGATCGTTGGTAACAGACCGAGAGTCAAGTCACGAAGGAGATCCGAGCAGTCCGAGCAGCCGTCTATTCGCTGATTTATTTGTAGACTGTATTAAAATATTATGGGCCGAAATTAATTTTTGAAGCCGTGAGCCAAATTTAAGTTACGCAGCCGATGCATGGTCTTAAGTGGTCAATTTGAGGGCCCACGAGCGCATGGTTCAGGTTTCCACGTCTGTCACAGAACTTTTAGATGACCGCCTGCTCGATCACAACCTTTGACCCAATGCGAGCATCTGTCCGAAATGGCGGCTCATGCTTCAGGCTACACAGAACAACTTCAATGCTTGCGGCCAGTTGCACGATATTCTCCTTCTGTGCGTTCAACGGCCTTCTTACAACGAATTTTCAATTTGCCGCAGAACTGGGTTTTCAATCTTCTCCGTCACATGATCTAGGAGATCATGATCTTCCAATTTGAGATCTAATAACATCTTCCAGGCATGGAAGTCATCACTTCCAGTCAGCTTGTCATTCTCCCTGAAACCCATTTCCTTCGATGACGATTGCTATAGATAGAGTTTGTCTTCACCTCAGCTCCGATACCATGTAAAGTTTTGTAGATGTTCTATGCTAAGAGCAATTTCACTTTTCACATCAATCATACAAGAAGTTAAGCAAAATGCAGATAGAACATATAAGCAGATCTTACAGAAGACAAATCAGAAACAAGAAAAATGTGTGTTCGTTTCGGCGGTCAAAAGGATGCTTCAACCAGCAAAGTCTCCTTTGGTCAGCCAGCCCAGCATGTGTCACAACAACCCTCCAACCAAATGTGTCAACCCAAGTCAATTCTACAAAAGTCAACGCTGTTCAAACTTTCTGCGAAACCCTAGCAGCAGAAACCCTAGCAGCAGAAAAATCCGTACGGTCTGTCCTCTTCGTCCTTCCCACGTGTGGCTGAAATTCGTCCTCCAGGTAGCTCGTACTCTCTAAGATGAGAGAGGAAGATGTGAGTTGAGTTGTGTTGAAAATCTCTCCAACTTTTCCTGTATATATATCCATCAATGAAGGTGTGTGACACATATGTTGGGCATGTGAGCCTACATTACAAAACTGGCTGACCTTGCACATATAATTTATTAAGAATAATAAATTCAAAATATAAGTTCTGCTCATCGGATTAAGACTATTTTTATATGGATTTTACACCTCTCAGAAAGAGGAATCCAACAAAAATATTAGCCTCTTAATTTGAGCATCAGAACATGGAGTTTGGACCTAGTTGTCCAAATTTAACAAGTACCCCACACAGTTTTTTACGCTTTGAAAGTTATTTACATTCTAAGTTGAAGACCCAATTTTGTGGGCTAAAACCCCAAGGGTAGTGCCATGACACCTTATTCACCTATGGTTGTCAATATATGACATTGTTTATCACCGTAATCTCACCACGTGTAAGTTACATAGCTTCAAGAACCAAAGACAATAAACCAATCACTGACTTCACAACCTAGGTAGGACCATATGCACATTTTAGTGGAATTAAAAAAAAAAAATTAGACAATTATTAATAAGGGTATAGGAATTAATTAAATTAAGGGTCACTTAGCATTTTTGCACATCATAAGATATTATTCTTAGGTTGCAAAGCCAGCAATTAAATCACATTCCCTCCAATAATTAATCTAAAAACTCTTCTATGGTCAAATGGTCAAAATATAGTCAAAAATATATGAACATCAATATAATTCAAGGGACGTGGATCTTTCTTCAATCATAAGGTAATTAATTCCTCCAACATTTATGAAGCCCCTCTTACAATGTTCGTTGAATCCTCCTAATCTATAAATGTATGACCTTGGCCCTCTCACAAGGATATGGAATGAACGAATATCTTTAATGAAACCTTCGGCCACCTCAGAAGAACTTTAACGCATATATTTTTAGGTGATTAACGGTCTGTTTTGAGCAAAGAATGATATTACAGGTCTGCATTTTTTAGAAAAGGTTATTACAAGTCTAGTGAAGGGGGGTAATACAGGGTCTCGGTCCTTCAACAGGACTGTAACTTTGAATGAAGAACAATATGGACAGCAGTTTAAGCGAAAGGCATCATTCTTGAGCCAGATATCATAGTGTAGAATCTAGATCCATTCATTCAAGAGGCAAATTACTGTCTATACAAAATCTCTTGTGTTCTAAATACCCCTCGGTCCTAAAAGCACACAATTTGGAAGGCATTAACAATCTTGGTCCTGTGGTGGCTACACCCGTGGTTAGAACTTTGTTACAAGACCAGCGAAGAAGTGTTAAGGGATCAAACAAGTGAGGTTACCTGTCTAAGGTTGGACTTCAACAACTACAGGATGATCAAGGCCTTATCTTGCTGCAATCTGTTGCTGATTAGGTATGTCATTATTGTTTAAGAGTTATCACATTATTAGTCTTTGAAGCAACACAGTTCTGTAGTAAACCAAGGGTACAAACCTGATCATTACACAATTCTGGAATGTTGCGTGCTTGAAGTCAAGTTAGGTTTGCAGTAAGAGTAGCATGGTCATTGTATAACACTGTAGACTGGTTGTGACAGCTAGCAGCTAGTTCAATTAGAGTTCAAGATAAGGCCCGTATGAAGTTTAAAGTTAAGAACAGTATTGAAATTTGTAATCAAGGTATAAGTGATTAGGGTCTAGCATAGATTTAGACTCTTGTATAGCCTACTTTTGGTTTGTTGTTAGGTCTTGGTAGTATGTAAAATATCCTTCAAGTCTGTCTTAGTCAACTGTCAGTCCAGTCCTTGGTTGATGACAAAGTTTGGTGGACAAGTAAAGAACATAAGGACAATACACAAGGCACAAGCTCACTTCAGGTACGTATTATTGTTATTTAATTCATAAATCTTGTATTTCCATTGTTTTGTACTTACATGTGTATTGAAGGCAGAAGTAAGTATCATTAGAGGGTATTTTGTTTTATTTTTGGGATTGGGTTTCGTCTCGGAAATCTTTTTGTGCGGGTGGAAGAAGGCCCCAGGGGAAAAAGGGCCTTTTTGTTTCTTCTCCTTTGAAAATGGGTTTTCCCTATTTTTTTTATTGCAGGTGACCAATCATTCCTCCTCTGCAGTCTAGCTGAATTATTCTCTGCAGCCTAGACAGAGGAAGATCATACGAGAGGATTGCATCAATTTATTTCTGAGGTGAGGTTTTCACTGGATTTTCTCCATAGCTTCTCTCTTCAGACCAAGCAAAGGAGTCTAACCGTTGCAGCTGTGCAAATTTAATGACTCAATGTCTGCGGCTTAATATTCTCTAATTGTGTGGTCAAACCTCCACTTTTGTTGCATCTTCTACAGTCAATATTGATGATCTAAAGTCTGGGGCTTGTTTACTAACAAATGTTTGAGACAGTTCTCATAGAAGTTCTCAGATATGTGTCTCAGAACCAGAAAAGAGTTGTTCTTCCTTGTAAATTACTTACACACTCATATGAATTGTTTGTGTTCTAATCACTGAAGCTCAATTGGCTTGATAAGTCTTGATCAATCTTCCTCTGACTTAGCAGGCTTTAAGGAACTAAAATTGTAGAGACATATTCAAGCTCAAACATAAGGTAGTTTGAGGTTTCCTCTGTTCTAAGGATGATGAAAGGAAAGGGACAGGTCACAGTACTGACCATATTGATCACTGAAACCTCATTAGCCAGCAAGCATCCAGTACAATGTCATCAAAAGTTTGACCAAAGACTGAAGGAATTTTGGCAAAAATTCTAATCCAGCTCTCAAAGCACTTTATTTGAAAGCGGCATTGCAATCCTCATAAAACAATAATTCATCCTAAATGCGGAATCACTACTGGACTGGTGTTTCAAGTAACACAAATGTACTCTTGAATTGATTGTTCCTTGTATGGTTTGTTTCAAGAATCTGCAAATAGAGCAATGCAATAACTACTGTATTAATCAGAATTCTGGGCTTTGATTTGTCCACAACGCAGCATTTCATATCCTGAACAGTGGTGCATGGTGATGGCAGCAAAATAATTGAAGAGCGTTAAGACTTTCCTAACTTGTATATCTACCAGTCTTGTAACCTGTGGTTGTAGGCATAAAACAACAGTGCCCAATTCTGAACATTGCAATTCTCGGGGTAATCAAATCTGAAGCACAGTAATAAGTTTTTGTGTGATAATGACATGACAGTAAGAGAGAATCGCTGATTGAGCTACAACACTCACATATTTGGAATTGTGCCTTAGCTGAGAGCTGCTTGGGTATGTTGTAGTTTGCAATTTGGAAAATTGGATATAGTTGAGCAGCACTTGTGAATTTGGTGACAGAGATTATGGGCTCAGGTATTTGAGCTGCATAAGGGTTGAAATAAGTGCATTTTGAATTTTGAGCTAAATACAGAGATCTTCTTGATTGTAACTCATGAACCTTGTATTGATCCTCTATATGACTATAGTGTATGACAGTGCCCATTTCTATGACTTATGACAACAGTGATAATGTTGGGACCTTGATGATCATGAGAGTTATGCATGTCGATCTTCTTGAGAATACGATAGTGACCAAAGGATATGATAACATAATGACCTGATATTATTGATATGAAAGTATGATGACAGCGTCGTACTCTTAGCAGTGGACAAAGAAGATTCTGAAAGAGAACCAGTTGGCAAGCTAATGTCGCTCATTACTATTTTTTAAAGATTGTGAACAATCTCTTCACTCCAAGCAATAAGCATCCAGGGAATTTCATTACCAGTAGACGACAGTGGCAAAAGCAGATTTGTGACTTGACAGCCTTGATGACAGTATGTGCAGCTATGCGATGATGACAGTGATAACAATGTGTTGATGACAGCCTTGATGATGATGGCATAATGACTTCATCTATGGCAGTGTGTGGTAGCATGTGTCTATAGGTGGGACAACAGTATAATGCAGCAGACGCTATTGTGGATCAGAGGAAGCACTGAGGAGGATTTGATGAATGGCAGCAGCAGTAGTAGATGATGGCAAAACTGATAGTTGTAATATGGTGGACGTAAAAGTTGCAGAAGTTACATTGGTTGGATGTTGTACTGGAGGTTGAAAACTCCAGCAGATTCTCTTCAGACATTGGAATCAGTAGCTTCTCTAAGGAATCTTGTACTTCCTTCCAGATTCTTCTGGTAAATTGTTGTATGTATATCATACATAACTGAGCTTTTATTGAGCGAAAAATTGTGTATTGTTTATTAGATGTGATGGTTTTCTGGTTCATATTGATGCCCTGAATATCTAAGTTAATAAAGTTAACCAATTGATTAAAAGAGAGAAATACTGATTCACCCCCCTCTCAGTATTTCTAACAATTGGAATCAGAGCAGGTCCTTCATAAAGACCTAACCGCTTGAAGGCAGATCCATAGCATTCAGAAATGGTTGTTGATTTGAAAGAAGATGTCGATTCCCTGAAGGACCAGCTTCGAGCAATGACATTGGACAGGCATAGGACCACAAGAATGTATGACAGTCTCTACAGAGAACATGAAGACCTGAAGGCTGAAAAGACAGTACGATAGCTGGAGATTTTCCATACTTGATATCAAGCGGCTTGAAGCTCAAATTAAAGAACTACAAACATCAGGAAAAGATCAGGAACTTGATGAAACAAAGAAGGAAGTAGAGCATCTCAAAGGCATGCTGGAAGAGGCAAACAAGAGAGAAAGCATGCTGACAAGCCAACTCAAGGAAAAGGATAAAGAAAAGCCAAACCAATGGAACAAGCAGGATAAAGGGAAGCAGATCACCTCCTTGAAGAGGGAGCTTGAAGAAGCCAAAAGACTTGAGGATGTCTTAAGAAATCAGATGAAGCAGAAGGAAGAAGACTATGTAAACCATGAGCAGGAAATTGTCACATTGCGAGCAGAAGCGAACAAGCTAAAAGAAAAATTGAGGAGTTCACAGGTATTGGATGACACTATCAACTACCAGAGATCATCAAGACAGGTCTTGGATATGTTGATGAGTTCTCATGCTCCAATAATGATGAGCAGCCACATGAAGAGAAATCTCATCTCAAAGATGATGAGCAACTGCATGTCAAGGAAGAGAAAGAGTCTCATGAGAGGAAGCCTCATGCCAAAAATAGAGAAAAGCCCAAAGTCAAAGTGTTGCACAAATCAACCAACACAAAAAGCTGGAAGACCAATCCCTCAAGAAATCAGGATGATTCATACAAGACACCAATTCATAATAGAGTATTCAGAAGTGGAGAGCAGCAAATATACTCTCAGGGCAAGACACCTTCAGCAGATCATCACCCTATACACCCAGGTATACAGGTGCATTTTATGGTTATTGTTATACATGTTCTAACTATGGACACTGAGCTAGAGATTGCAGGAGTATGGATAGAGGGCTTTATCAAAACCCTAGAGGCAGCTTCACTAGAAGGCATGACAAAGTCACTCATACTCTTGATAGCAGAAATTACAACACTTTCACTCCATTATTCAGATCAGATATTGAGTGCTACATATGTCACAATCTTGGCCATCTTACACGAGATTGTAAATCCAGCTTGAAGTGGACCCTGCGGAACTAGGAAGGAAGGAATGCAAAATGTTATCTATGTCACAACATTGGTAAGTTTGCATGAGATTGTAGAAGTGGTTTGACGTGGACCCCGCAGAATCAGGAAGGAAGGTCATTCACCGGGAAGGAAGACAAGACCACTAGGGTCTGGCAGAGAAAACTAGTTTTTCCATGATCTCTCACATGATTGGTAGATGCACAGAGACAGGGTGAGTTTATAGGAGAAGCATATTTTTCAAGGAGCATCAGCGCAGGATCCAATGATGTTACATGATGCAGCAGGAAAGCATGTTGATAGGGGAATTTTGTCAGGGGGGGTTAGATAACATGTCCACAAGATCAAGCAAATTGTTAGGGGGATTCAACCTTTACCATTGATGTCAAAGGGGAAGAGAAACTTGGAGGAATCAAGGGAGAGAGAGAAATACAGAATACAACATGCCTTGTCATGCTAGGTGTGTTGACATCAATGACAAAGGGGGAGATTGTTGAGTATTTGTTGTCGTTGATGTCAAAGCGGGAGTAGGAGTAGGTGTGCAAGATGTCATTGATGTCAAAGCAGGAGTAGGAGAAGGTATGCAGGGGATGATGCAACTTGATGAAACCCTAGCTCTAGGGTTTGATTCCTTGGTTGATGGACATAGCTTGCACTCGATGAGGATTTTGAAGGAACAGATCACAGAATTTGTCTTCAATATCCTCGCCATTGGATTCTTCTCATCGAGTTGATTCCAGTGGTATGTGGAGCGCCTCGTCGGCCTTCACGATTCGAGAGAAATGCTCAATCAAAATCAAAGACCCAGTCTATGGCTCAAAACCCCCAAGGGCTGATTTATGTTGACCTCAAAGCATGGATGATGTGGCATCGAATTTTTGGTTGATCAAGTGGCATAAAGGACTCAGCATGTTGGTGACATGGCATCATATGAGTGTTAGAAGGAATGGTCCAAAGATTTCTTTTACGATTAACTTGTGGTCAATAACAAGTTGTGAAACTCTTATTTAACATTTAAAAAAAGGGGGGTTTGTGGACCCAAAATTCAAAAGTGAAATAAAACAATGGAGATCGATTTTACTTGGCTCATAGAATTTGAAATTTCTAACTTGAAATTCCCTCCAATATTATTCATGTCGGCTACCCAAGTTGCTCATCCAAAACCTATTTAAAGTACCCCGCTTCCTCTTCAATTGTTATGTATGGTACCACAAATTGTGCAATGCTTGTGCGGCCCAGCAGAGAGGTTCTAACAAGATGAGCGAAGTTCTTCATGCGGTTTGAAAAAATTGACGTGAAGACTATCTGAGGAGTGTTTTATGGTTTTTGGACCTTTTTGTTTCTTCTCTTTTGAAAAGGGTTTTCGCTATTTTTTTTAATTGCAGGTGACCAAGCATTCCTCCTCTGCAGTCTAACTGAATTATTCTCTGTGGCCTAGACAGAGGAACCTAATGAAGATTTGAGGAAGATCATATGAGAGGATTACATCAATTTATTTAGAATAGTGTCCTTGGCTACATTAGCGCCATCTCTATCAGTGTTAATGTCATCCCATGATTCAGAGGTCACCATATTAGTTAAAGCTTGTCTCACCATCACTGCCGCCTAAAGGTGAGGTAATAACTTGCAAATCTTGTTTTTGCAAGTTTAAGCAACTGCAACTTGGAGTAAGTGCCATAAAAGTAGTTTACCCTTGTATGCCCTGTGATAAATTTAATGAGTTGCTTCCCTCTCTTGTAAAGCTCATTAATCCATCCTCATTCTTTATGCTTCACAATATCATGCATCAAAAGGTTCAATGTGTGCACCAACCACCCGGACCAAAAGATGTGCGGATGAGTACGTTCAATAATTTTTCCTGCTACCTTACAATTTGTTGCATTATCAGTGATCACTTGAGCCACATTATTAGGACCAACATCTTTGATTGATTGCAATAGATTTGCAATGTTTCAGGAAGTTGCACTGATGGAGGAGGAGTCATGACATGCAATAAACATTGCACCACTAGCAGAAACACCAAGAACATTTATCAAATGTTTGTTTCTAACATTTGTCCACCCATTTGATATAATGGATACCCCACAATCCACACACTCATTTGTAAAACGTGTTAAATCTCTTTGAACCTTTGTTTTTTCTCTTTCTAATAATATGGTTCTAGCTTTCTCATAGTTGGGGCTCTTGTATCCTTTTGGGGCATCATTGATGCCCTTAATCATATCATGCCAATAGGGAGAGCGAAGCACATTGAATGGTACAACGCAAGCACAAAGAAACTGAACTATCGTTCCATCCACATCATCCCTCCCAACAACATTCAGAAAATCTCCTATTGTTCTTCTACTTCCAAAGGTTGCAAAAGTACCATGAGGAGATGAGCTACCAAATCTAGAGGTTGCACTTGATTTAGAATGAGTTTCTTGTTTCTTGTTTTTCTGTTGTGTAGCCTCCTCTATTTGAATGTATTTTCTTCTTTGTTCAATTGAAATCTTAGGGCAAATTGCTATCCCCACGGCACCCTTTTTCTCATCACTTTCCAACACCCCACAAAGATGCCTCCTCACACAGGTATATGAACCACTATATGGTTTTCTTCCATGAAAACCATGAGGGCACAAAAACTTGTAGCTTCCACCACCTTTTCCCCCTTCAAGTTTGGTCACATAATTCGACAAGGATGTCAATGCAGCTTTCCCCTCTTGCATTTCAATGTCCTCTTCATCACCTTTCTCTTCAAACCCTTCCTCCTCATCATACATAGGGTCACTCATATGGGGACCACTATCCTCTTGTTCTTCTTCCCTTCTATTCCTACCCCCCCCACAATCATAAAAACCAAAAGTGGAATGATACATAGAAGCCGAAAGAACACCATTTTGGAATATGAATATAGATGGACAACCTTCAATGAAATGAGGAAGAAGAAAGAATGGGAAAGAGTCGGAGAGGAAGGAGAAAAAATGCAAACAACAATGACAGAAAAATGAGGGAGTTTGGGATTTGCACTTACCTCTTTAGCTCTTGTAGATGGAAGCCCTTCTTTACTCCTCCAAGCTCCTCCTCCTTCACCGCTTCTAGCTCCTCCTCCTCCTTCACCCTCCAAGCTCTCCTCAAGCCTCTCTTCTCCAAGCTCTCCAAAGATACAAGAGTGAGGAAATGAGAGGGGGAAATGACTTTTATCCCCAATCTAATATTTCCCTAACTCACCTTAAACGCACCCCCAACTCAAATTAAAACAATAAAATAAAATAAAAAGAAATGTGGGTCAACCATCGCAGAACCACCCATCAGGCCTCGGTTCCACTCAGGATTTGTGCCCAATTCGTCGCGAATCCGAGGCAGATCCTCTGGTAGAACCGTGGTTCAAAAATTTGAAACCGCAAATCGAGCCCGTGCGGTTCCAGATATACAAGAACCGGCTCATTCTGCCTGATCTACAGTTTTGAATATCCGAACCTCACTTTCGTCGGCGAATCCCCCACGGATCCATACAGGACGCGGTTCCGCCTTTGGAACCTTGGGGGGAAGGATCATGCAACACTAGTCTGAAGTATTTTAAGCGGAACTTTCTGAGATTGATATTGTGGGTTCCTATGGCAAATCGATCAAATTCTGAGGAAATAAATAGCGAACTAACATTCCTAGGGTTCCTAAGGAAGTGTGATCTTGTACAAGGCAAAGAGCTCCTGAGGAAGTGCGAAGGACCTAAGTGCACAGGACCAAGACTGCTGAAGTGCAAAGGAACAGGGAACGAGTGTGGACCTAAGGCCATCTCAGGTATTCAGATAGAGAATTTTGTAGTTTTATCAATCTGCAATAAATATGAATCTTTGGTATCATTGAAGTTTGTAGGGTTTGTTGGATTGAAGTTGGATCACTTTGTGGGTTACACTGTTAAAATTTATTATAATTTTGAAAGTCAACACTATTTATTAGGTATATTCCTTGGATTGAATTGAATTATTGTACATAAAAAAATAAAAATAAATAAAAATATTGAAACCCTAACTACTGAAGGATACCTAGGGGAAAAAATTTCTTTGTAATATTACATCATAATAGGGGCACACAACAAAAATTCGATCTACTGTGCATGATTGGGAAATTGTCCATCCATCCTTCAATGGGTCATCCAAATACTCAGCAAGGTCTTGGGTACAAAAGTTAGACACTTACTTTCAAATTAACCCAATGTTGGATGTAGAGGCCATTAAATTCGCCACCCTACATTTGGAAGGTGAAGCTCATGAATGGTGGTACCACGGATTGATCACCCGAGGACATTCCAGCATTAATTCTTACGTGGACTTCACACAAAGGTTGATAGACTAGTTTGACAGGAAGGATCCAGAGATACACTTCTGGGATCTGGCACAAAGCAAGCAAATCAAAACACCAAATACATACATTTCAAAATTTCAATGAGTGGTTGTTATGCGACAAACATATATGAACAAAGGTTGATCATGCTCTTCACAGAAGGTTAGCCAAACCATTGTGTGGTTTGGTCAAGGCCTTCAAACCCACCACCTTACAAGATGCCTTCACTAGGACACAAGACATGGAAGATGCAATGTCTAAAGCTAAATTTCCATCCAAACCGCTCATCACTCAAAAGAAGAGATAAAAGGCCATTTGAGAGAGAATGGGCTAGGAAGGACAGGTTGGATAACGAGACTCGGAGCGAGTTGAGAAGGAAGAAACTTTGCTTCAATTGCAAGGAACCATGGGAACTAAGAACAGATGCTTGGGCAAGGGAAAGTTCTACTATATTGAGGGGCAGCGACGATGAAGAAGATACAAGGCCAGCACCAAGCACTAAGCCTAGCAGTTTAGAGGGGGAGCAGTCCCAAGAGGAAGCTAAAGGGGATGAGAGGCCTTGTACGAGGATTAAGGGTGGTACTATTGCCACTCTTTCTGGAGTCCCTCGATACTACACCTTCAGGATCAAAGGGGTCATACAGAGACAACAAGTCACATCCTGGGTTAATGGCAAGGCAACTCAAAACTTCATCGATACAACCTTAATGCAAAAAGAGGTATTTCCACAAAAGAGTTTGAGGGCTTTACGTTGTGGTGGTTGATGGATACAACATGACATGCACACAGAGGGTTCCATGCTTGAACGTGGCACTGGGCAATTACACATTTATCAATGTCTTCTATGAAGTGGATCTTGCAAGCACCAATGTTGTATTGGGGGTACAATGGTTATAATTGTTGGGGAAGTTCTCAATGAACTACCAGGTAATGGAGATGGAATTTAGGGCCTCAAATGGAAATAAGGTAGTGTTGAGGGGTATGTTCAATGGCGCTCATCAAATTGTATCAGCTAAGAGAATGGACGCTATATTCAGGCATGGAGATATAGTGTTAAAATTGGAAACTAGCGCCAAACTCCATGTGGGTCATCTTATTAATGGCAGCGGATATTTTTCTTGGATCCCTCTCATCGAGAGGTGTAGGATTGATCTAAACATCATCTGATTCCGATAAGTATTCATGGAGATATGAATTTATTAGTGTTATAGGACAATTCGTCAAGGTCGGCCAGCAACCAAATAAACCCCACTTGTGCTCAACGTCTTAGTATAAATAGGAGAGGTCTTCAAGTCATTTAATACTCATCTTTTGTGATCTCACTCTCCACTTGTTTGGGTTTTTGGTGGAAGGAGAGGTCTAGAGCAGATGCCTTCTACGCAGCCCTAAAGGAGAAGTCTTGGACATGCCCTAGCCGCAGTCAAGAAGGGTAATGAAGTGTAAGCCCTCAACACAGCCAAGGAAAGGCTCTCTAGTCTAAGGGAGCTTCAACGCAAATCTAAGGAATACTAGAGGGAGCCCTAGCCGCAGTAAAAGAGGCCTTCATACAGCTGAAGGTAAAGCCCTCATATGTTGTCCCGAATGCCCTAGCCGCAGGTCATGAAGGGACCCTAATTTGTTGTCTCAAGAGACCCTCGAACGCAGCAAGAAGAGAACCTTGATCTAGTGTCTATGGAGCTCCTAATCTGCAATCCTTAAAGGTTCTAGTACGCTGTCATAATGGAGACTCTAGGAGAAGAGTCCTATACGTTGGAAGTGCAGTGAAGAGATCTAGCCGCAGGCAAAAGGGAGATGAATTACGCTGTCATAATGAAGCCCTCAAACAGTTAGGAAGAAATCTAAATGTAGGGCTAAAGGGAGATGCCCTAACTGTTGTTTCAAAGCACAGTCATAAGCCCTAAACGTTGTCAAGAAGAGGTGACCTTAATACGCAGTGAAGGGTGACAAAGAAGCCCTTGTTCGCTGTAATAAGGTGTCTTAAATACGTTATCATTAAAGGCCTCAATCCACAATTGAGGATGACTGTTTTAGGAAGCCCTTACTTGTTGTTTCACAGCTAGAGGATGATCCACAGCTTTAGGAGGATGGTCATAGACAATACTAACAGTTGGTTGTTGTCCAGAAAGAAGCCTTACACAGTCACCTAGCTACTGTTGCTGAAGGTGACAGCAGGGCCATGTTTGGGTATGATATGCTAGGCAAAAGTATCCAATGAGGAGGAACTATGAGGTTGTTGCTTGAAGGCTGATTGGATCACTGTATGAAGGGACAAGGTTACTGTCAACTGTTGGGCTAGGCCGCAGGCCATAGCCAGCAGTTGGAGGCCTCCTTAAGTGCTGCGTTCAGACCCTATAAGGCAGGGTATCATTGGAGTAAATATGTGCAAGCAAGCTGCAACCAATAGATAGACTGTGGGGTTGATTTAGAATGTTGTAGCTCACAATGTTTATGCTCTATTCAGTGTCCAGGTCTGCTATGAAATGCTTCAGTCCTTTCAGCTTACACAAGTTGCCAGATAGGCAGACTTGACATGATCAGTGAAGAGCATTATAGAAGGAAAGCTTCAGTATTCTAGGCAATTGGTTGAGCTGCTCTAGGCCTATCATCTGCTGCATTGTGTTATCCTCATGGTGAAGATCTTCGATGTCTGATCTCTTATATTGTCAAGTCAAAGTGTTGACTTCTGATGTATATGTACTATCTCTCTCTGTTGAACTATTGAAGAACATATAAGAAGAATTGATCAAGGGTTTCCCCACATTGGGGTTTGACCTTGGCTAGCGCCACATCTTGTGTCCTCTTGTCTTGGCTTGTCTTCTGCGATTTATGTTTATGTTCTATCTACAGTTTACTTTAATGTTGATGTGATTGCTAATCTTGAAAAGATATTGAGCTAACTATGAAAATTGAAATAAATTGCTCTAAGCATAGAACATACCTAAAATTAACATGGTATCGAAACTGAGGTGAAGACAAAGCCCAAGCAAGAGTGAAAGAGCAATCATCGAAGGCAGTTGGGAAAGGACAAAAGGATCAATGGATTCCTCATCCCTCTTCTAATTCACCAAGGGTGAAGTCGAAGCAGAGAATATTATCAGAATGGCACAGCGGAAGTTTCTAATGGCCTACCTGAAGATCACTTCTATGGGAAGTCCGGATCTAAGGGGGGAAGAAATTGCAAATGCCTTGGTTGAAATAAGTTCGGCCATTATGCAAAGGAGTGTCTGAATGGCAGGGACACATCACTTGATGATGATAACAATCATTCCAGGGACATCTTCAATGATCAAAGGAATGACAGTGCAGGTCATCAAGGAAACGACCGACTATTCAAAGAAAGCAAGGAACCCCAGGTATGAAGAATCAAATGTTGTTTCTGATAAGATAAAAAAGTGTTATCTTGTATTGGCCCTCTCCTTCAGATTCTCTGGGAATCTAAATTATAGATTGTAGTGCTTCAAGGCACTCCATCAGATAGAAGGGTGCTCTCTCTCTAATTTGGTAGGGATGGAAACATTCGTGGGATCATACTTGGAGCCGATGCCACCTATCCCGGAAAGGGTGTTACCCCTCAATTGAATGAGAGTAACTCGATTCATTTACATAATCTATTTTATGTACCTGATCGCAAGAAGAACCTGGTGTTCATTTCGGCAATGGAAGTCAAAGGTTTAAGGGTGGCATTCATCAATGGAAAGGTAAGTGTTTGAAAATAGAATTTTCAAAGATGATTTTACTCGTGGGTTCAGGGTTGGCAATTTGTATCAAATTGTAGAAAGACCATTGAGGACCATGTCAGTTGACACATAGCACCAGAGGTCTGTGAGTCAGATGATGACAAAGATGCCTAAATTCAAAAGGAGCATGAAGGTACATGTCTGAGATGTACTCAAGGAAAATCTTACAAGGGGACCATTCCCCTCATATAGCAGGTCCACAAGTTGGGAACAACCCAAGGAAGTTTGAGATTCATGATCAGGAATCTCATGTGTGTAGATGAAAGAAAGCCCTTTATGGCTTGAAGAAAATCACCCCAGGTTTGATATGAGAGGATTGATAGCTGTCAAATGAAGCTGAGATTCACTAAGAGTGAAGCCAATCCAAACCATTGTTTGAAGGTTGTGGATGATAGACCTCTCATACGGGCACCTTCTAAGATCGACCTATTTCTTACAGGTGCAGACCCTCTCACTTGCAGAAGTAAGATGGAGTTGGATTCCGGATATGGAATGGTAAACTGCAAGCTTGCGACTACCTCGAGGATCTTAACTTTCAGAAGTTATATGATGGTGAAGCCAGACCAGATTTGGGAAATGCCTCTGAGTTTCATAAACTCATTTGCATTGATGTTCTTGGTGAGCTTCCGTCTAGATATGTGTTCTGCAGCTAGCATGGTGAGCTCATATTTGGTTGAGCCTCACTAAATTGGTGTCAAGAATCTTCTGAGATATCTTTGGGGCACAATCTCTCATGGATTGAAATGCGCTGCCGAAAATATGAAGCTGCATGATTATTCGAACGCTGACTAGGCTGGCAGTATGGAGGATCACTATAGCACTTCTCAGTGCTGGTTCTTTTTGGGTTCTGCTTCGATATCATGGATGAGCAGGAAGCAGAAGTCGGTTGCTAGAAGCATCGCCGAGACCGAATACATAGCCACGAGTATGATCTCGTATGAAGCTGCCTGGTTGTGGAAGCTCTTAAGTGAGCTGTTTGTACACATGATGAATACCACCATGATCCTCTGTGACAACCAGGGGGGGATTCGATTGTTGAGGAATCCCGTATTCGATGATTTCTCCAGCAGATAGACATCGGATACTACCTTATCTAGGACATGGGAGGAGGCTCCATCGCATTAAGATTGATGACAGGTCGCAGACATTTTGTCAAAGCCCCGGGGAAAGGTCAAATTTGTGACTTTCCTGAACGACTTGGAGTCGCTGAGAGACCTTCGTATAAGGGTCCTGCATGTTGCATGCATTGAACTCTGGGAGCTCTGGGGGTCTTGGGGTACTTACTGGAGCAACACACAACCATAGGGCAACTCACCCTCCCCTAATGGTGTGCTGTGTACAGGGTGAATACCTCAGCCTTCCCCTGTGATACCCCGAGGCGACTTTGGGACAAGATGATTCGTTCTCCTATGAGCCAAGATGATTAGTTCTCTTGTAGGACAGGATGATTAGTTCTCCTGTCAAAGCATCCTACCCATGCAGTCTGGGACTCATGGGAAGTACCTCTCATCTAATAAATGAGTAGGGAAATGGGGTTAGGGACCATTAGTAGTATTACCGATGGACGCATCGTTGTATCTACCATAATCCCTATGCTAGGATGACCTCCATTGATCTGGGATCAATGAAACTGATCTGGGATCAGTAAGAGTGGTATGACACACTCTCCTCGTATGAAACTGACTTCGAGTTAGTAGAGAATGGTATGAGACATTCTCAATCAATTATTCTTCTTCATGGTTCAGCAAAGCAGAGCAGTCTCTATTTTTTTAACTCGGTCGACTCCGAACCGACTCGACCGAGTTGGTTTGAGCCAAAGCCTCCCCGCATCAGCCCGGCCCATGAACCGGTTCGGCTAACCGGGTTAATACCGAGCAGGCCAAGATGTCTAACAAATCGACTGGCTCAAAGTCGGCCGGGTTGGAAATCTGCGGCCAGTGAACCCACAAACAACGATTTTGTTTTTAAATTATTCTTTTGGGGGACTCCAAACCGATTTTTATTGTGTCTATTTTGTCTTTGGGCTCCATTCCGCTCTCCTAAACCCTATTTAACCCACCCAACCCCTCTCATTTCCTCACAGCCATCTCATGCATTTCAGTGAGAATTTCTGTGAGAGTTTGTGAGGAGTTGTTGAGTTTGTTTTTAGAGCAGCAGTGGGGAGTCTTGGGCAAGCATTGTAGCTAGAGTGAGGAGCATCTTGGACAGCCATTTGGAGCAGCATTTGTTATTGAGGAGTTGGTTTCTTGGAGCAACCTTGAGGAAGTAGTGTGTGGCTAGAGGTATTTTTTTTCACTTGTAAAAATCTGTTTTTGCTTATTAAATTTTATGTGCAAATCTGGAAATTGAAAAGAGTGTTTTCTGTGAAAGAAATGGACATTGAATCAATGTTTTTTTCTTTTTCTTTTTTTTTTCATTTTCAGATTTTTTGCTTTCATTTCCAAGTCAAAAAATGGCACCTAGAGTGAAGATGTTGCTTGGGCATATGTTGAAATGGTTGATAGTCAAATGCATTGCAAAGTTTGCCATAGGAAAATTAAGGAAGGTCCTGGGGGAATTAATACGCTGAAACAACACTTGGTGGGGATTAGAGGCCAAATTACTCCATGTACCTCACTAGAAATTGGGGAGATTAGGAAGGATTTGTTAGCCAGCTTTGAGAAGTTTAAAGAAAATAAGGCTAGGCAAAAGGAGTTAGAGGCTGAAATTGGGAGGAAGAGGAATATACAAAAAATGCTCGCTACCAACCACCATTTTGATTTTGAGGGTTCTTCCTCTATCCCTTGTACTGATGCATCCAACCCCTTCCGATATGTTCCTCCCCCTTATGAGTCTATTCAAGAAAAGGGAAAGGGTAAAATGAAAAAGGGTGATATGAATATCAAAAATTATTTCACTCCCTCCTCTCCATCAGATGCACATAGTCCTCAAGCTAGTAGAAGTCATATGCAACCCACTTTAGATGACCATTGGAAGAAAGAATTGAGGGACACTGTTTGTGATTACATATGTAGATGGTGGTATGATGCTGATATCTCGTCCAATGCTTCTCGTTCACCATATTATGAGCCTATGTTTGATGCCATACATGCTACTGGAAAAGGCTTCAAAGGCCCTACTATGCATGAGATAAGGGGGTATCATTTGCAGAAAGAAATTGCCTCCATTAATGAGTATTTGAAAGATTTCAAGGACTCATGGGCAAGAAAAGGATGTACCATCATGTTAGATGGATGGACTGATCAAAGAAACCGTACCATCATAAATTTTCTTATCTTCTGCCCACAGGGAACCATGTCTCTAAAATCAGTGGATGCATCTGATAAGGTAAAAGATGGACAATTGTTGTTTTAGCTATTGGATGAGGTTGTTGAGGAGGTGGGGGTGGCTAATGTTGTTCAAGTCATCACAGATAATGCCTCTAACTATGTTCTTGCTAGTAAATTGTTAGAGGAAAAACACAAAACCATCTTTTAGACCCCATGTGCTACACATTGCATAGACCTCATGCTTGAGGATATTGGCAAATTAGATTGGATCAAAAACACTATAGATCATGCCAAAAACATAACAAAATTTATCTACAATCATTAATGGATTTTGAGCCTGATGAGGAAACACACAGGGGGCAGGGATATTATTAGGCCTACCATCACTAGATTTGCTACTCATTTTTTGACATTGCAATCTATGCTTTCACAACATAGAAACTTGCAAAAGATTTTTTCTAGTGAAGAATGGAATCAAAGCCAATGGTCTCACAAATTGGAAGGCAAAGAATTGAAAAAGAAAGTTAATGAAGAAATATTTTGGAGAAAGGCAGCAAAGATTGTGAAACTTGCTGAGCCACTGGTTAAGGTGTTGCGGTTGGTGGATGGGGAAAGATTGGCTATGGGCTTCATTTATGAGGCTATGGATCAAGCAAAGGAGCAAATAAAGAGGGCATACAAGGATAAAGTGGCTATGTATAGGCCCATTTGGGCAATCATTGATGAAAGATGGAACAATGAACTCCATCACCCTATACATGCAGCTGGGTATTTTTTGAACCCACGGTATCATTATAAAGCTAAGGCGACAGGAGCTTTGAAGGGGGAGGTTAGATATGGATTGGTTGACTGCATTGATCGCATGATCCCATTGGAGTGTGATCAGCTGGAGATACACCGACAGGCCACAACCTTCACTAGTGCCTCAGGTACCTTTGGGAAGAACCTAGCAAAGATTGCAAGGGAAGCAAATGAGCCAGGTAAACAAAACTTTCAATTTTCAAATTCTTAATACTTATTTCGTTAAATCGTTTATAATTTGAAAGTTGGATATAATTTGTAATTTTGTTGAGCTAACTCATTACACTCTATGTTTTTTGCAGCACAATGGTGGGAGGCTTTTGGTAGTCGCTGTCTTGAATTGTAGAAGTTTGCAATTCGTATTTTGAGTCAAACTTGCAGTGCTACTGGGTGTGAACGCAATTGGCCTGTCTTTGAGAGGATTCACACAAAGAAGAGAAACCATTTGGATCAAAAACAGTTAAATGATCTAGTCTATGTCCAATACAACCTCCGGCTCAGATGCAACCAATTGCTAAACAAAAGACCTGATTCAGATCCCATTGTGTTGGAAGACATTGATCCAACATCAAATTGGGTAGTGGAGAGTCATCCAGCAGAGTTTGATTCTGATGAGGATCTTGATTTGGATTTACAGGTGGAGGCATCACTCGAACATAATGTTCAGTTGAATGCAAATCCACTTGTACCAGCGTCGGGGCCAGCCCCAAGTCCTCCAGTAGCAAGCGCTTCCTCTGTGGAGCCACGACAGAAGCGCATATCTCATCTATCTCAGCTTGCAGCTGCTACACAGTCTGCTAGTGCTACCACTTCTACTGTTGCAATTGAAGATGATGAGGAGGAGGAACCATGGGGCCCCCTGTCTGACTCTGATCCAAAGGTTGATCCAGATGATCTTGGCTCCTCTAGCAGTAGCCAATAGTACTGGTCACAGTTTACTTTTGTTGTAGAGGCCATTTCTAGACTCCTTGGTTATGTGTTTTTGTTTTGATCTCTATATCATCATCATGTATGTATTGGACAGTGCACTGGGTGCCATTTTGATATAATCGATATATACATGAGCCTACTTTGATCATATGTTGTCTTCTATCTATATTCTAATGCTGTGTGTTTGGAAACATGAAT